>APFE030377980.1:107382-163728 GCA_000404065.3 Pinus taeda | reverse complement strand
CCTTCTCCAGCCTACTCTCTCACAGCCTTGCATGTCAACTATAACGTTTTCATGAGGACATGAAACAGGGTAAGCAAGGGGGTGTGTGGAGCGCTTGAAAGGTATGCTTTTTGAATAATAATCTAGTGGTTTTCTAATAAGTTTCCTAACCTTTTCTGCATTATAAGTCTAAAGAATAAAAGGGTTTTGATAAATTGTGTGGAAATGAACAAACGAAGCTCAATCACCAATAATCGATGTTTTCTATGCAGAAGGACGCGGAAACAGGGGATTATCGAGCAGAAACAAGAAGCAAAGGGAAAGCAACTGCTGTCCCAGCACTAGGGAACTGGATGCGGACGCGATCAAGTAAAATTAGAGCTGAATGATCCAGGAAGAGGACGTGGGACGCCAATACGGAGAACGCAAGAAAGGAACGAGAAGAACTGAACGATTAGCGAATCCCTCAGAATCTCTGATCCTGAGGGATCGCTGTTTTAGCTTATCTTTTGTATCTAGATATCTCCGTCATTTCTGTTATATAAAGATACCACGCCATTGAGTGTGGGGGATCATTGTTGTAATTACATGGTTCGGAACAGCTTTGAGCATTAAGTTTTGCTGAGACTTGATTTTGTGTATCTTTGTTAATGCAATCAATATAAAGAACCTTGTGTTCACTTCGTTTCTGTATCTGAAGTAGCTTCAAGCGGTGTACCATTGGTAGCCAAGGGCCCAGCTCCGACGGTCACTCGCTGTTGTATCATACGGTGATTGGTGTTGTTTGATTATTTCCTTTGTTCCAGCAATCTGATATATCTTTCACATGATAGACTATGTTTCTCAGTTAATCTCTGAATCTGAATAAGTTTCCTAATTCATGTCTCTGTGTTATAGAAAGTGAATTTATTTGAATTGCATCCCGGTATTGGTATGACTGGTATCATCATTGGATTCATATAAAATAAGTGTTTGCGAGATTTGAAGACAATATCACTTTGTTCAGCAATAGTCACATCATACATTACTCTCAGATTGTTGTAATAGCTTAGAACGTGTGCATCCGTTTAAGTTTGCTGTTCCATTGCGTTTACTGTTCCAATTGAGTTAGCTGTTCCATTTGATTGACATTTCCTGTTTGCTGTTCCATTTGTTTATGCTGTTTATTCGATTACTGCTGTTCCATTTACCTATGCTATTCCATTTAATTCCTGCTGTTCCATTTCATAATTGCTGTTCCATTTACTTTCGCTTATCTGCTTTTGTTGCTTTCGCGTGATAGCAGGCCTAAGACTGTTGTGAGCCCAGCAAGATGCTGCCTGACTCCCAGATCTATAAGCCCATGCTTTGGTTTCCTTCTTTATCAGTTTCTAAAGGGAAGGGTTATTGGTTCCGTACCCTTGACTGATCAAATTGATTTGTGTGATTTTATCCTTGAGTTGATTCAGTTACAGTTTAGTGTCTGTTTCCTTTCAATTCATTAGAGCACTATACTACCGAGCATTACTTGGGCAAAACAGCCTCGGATTGAGTTACTCCTTGAAAGAACCAAACGATCCCGGATTGACTTAATAATGTGGAATAATTGGTGGTGTGAGAGACCCTAGTTATCACCCTACAACAAGTAACAACCAGGAACCACTCAGCTACCAAGGTTTCCATGAGTACCATGGCAAAAACCCAAGCACGGTTCGCGGAAGAACTATACTCAACTTAGGAGCTATATGAAGTCATCGCGGTCCCTAAAGTCCCAAAATCCCCATGCACACCATGATCTCAGAAAAATAAGTAGCCAATGCAGCTAGCCAGGATATCACCGAGGTTCAATGAGTTATTAGGAGCTAAAAAGGGCAAAGAAATCACCACCGAACTTGAGGAGGACGATGAAGATTTGCAAGATTTGATCGATCAAATTGATGCACAAGATGAGGATGAAAAGGATGCTTTCCAAATCCTGTCACGACCCCCATATATCCCCCCATGGACTGGCACGGTCAGGCTACCAAAGGACGTGGATGCTACAAAGAATGTGCTCCAAATCTCGCTTCTTCCGGATGAGATAAGGTTCGATGGGCTACTGTTGGGCCGAGTCCCGAGTATCAAGTTCGAAGACTGGGACCTTACAAACAACGACAAGTTCCCCAAATTGGTCGAAGACAAATTACTGGTATAGAAGTGGTTACTAGGTGTGGATAAGGCGGGGTTACTTAATCTAAGATGGATATCTCACTATCATCGGACGACGCTCACCATCTGTGTTATCCAGTAGTTACGATGTATGGTACATGATTGGTTTCTCTGGGTGGAGGAGCCAATTTTGATCATAGCTAATTTGGTATACCAGATTACCCACTTGCTAGTAAAAGGGAATGACACCACAAACATAGCCGGAACAAGTAGTGATGCAGGTCGCGTCGAAAAAATGAAGGCTAAATATAAGTTGGAAAAGTGGAAGTGGGGGTATGCAATAGCGAGCATCGAAGACTGAGGGGTGTGAATTGCTACCCAGTTACTAGCTGGTAAACTAATGAGACAAATGAAGTGGCAGCTCCTATCATTACGCTTGCAGAACAGTGTGTGGCAGGGGTCCAGTTTAACTGGGCACAGTTCTTATGCGACGAATTTTTGACAAACTGTCAGGAAGCACAGGACAAAGGTAAGAAATTTTATCATGCATGGTTGCTACTATCAATCCTTTTGGTTGTAGGAGAATTGCTGTAGGGTAGCCAGTTTCCTAGCATTGAAGACAACCTACTGGAAGCAATGCAGTATAGCTAGCTCTAGGCTACAAAGGACGCAGCGAGGGCTTATAACATCAAGGTTTTTTGGACCTTCATGGAGGCTACTATCTGGAAGCGATCGCTTGTAGGCTATGAATGTCTCCAACAATATACAACAATCTGCAAAGCACGACCGAGTTCAAATTGGACATACATAACTTACATATCCAGGCATGGAAGGATCCAAAGCGAGCATGGGTCATGCTTCTGTTCATGGCAATAGACGATGCTATTTATGTGGTGTTAGCAACATGGCACCCCGAATGGCGTGCTCCAGCCAAGGCTGTACTAGAAAGAATGGTAGCACAACAGCGTAGAAAGGACCTCTAGCATCGACTCACTAACTTGGTAGAAAAGGCCTGTAAGGGACAACAGGTAGCTTCATAGAAGGAACCACCCAAGGAAGTGTTAACTGAAGGAACCACGATAGATCAGGAAATGGCCTCGGAGCACAATATGCAATAGGAGCGGGAGATATAGGAACGCATAGACCATCTTACTGAATCTACCCCCATCAAGCACTCGCGTAGTACGAAATCACCGCACACACATAAAAAGTCAAAGACAACCAAAGCTTTGGGGAAGGAATTTCTTGAAGACAACAAACTGCTAAGTAATGTCCCTACCGATGCATTAAAGGAACTAATCACCGAGCAAACAATTGTGTTGGGGGATATCCAAGCACAATTGTAGGCATTATAGGTGTGACCCTCGGGCGAGGTAAGCTTACAATTAACTGAGGGCATAGCCTTAGCGACCAGATGGTGTGTACCAATACAATGAACACCTTAGCATTGCTAGCAGGTGCTGCCTTGGCCGAAGTAGAGTGGGATATGAAAATTTGGGGATTGAACTTGGCCGCTCTTCCTAGAGAAACCTTATACCAACTATAGGATGGGGTAACCACTGAGCTTCGTGCTCGAGAAGGCTGCCCCCTCCAAACAACAATGGAGCACAAGGAAAATCTAGAGCAGGTCAGTCTCTAGTGAGATGATTTGATCTCACACACCCAGGAAGTGGAACAGGCCGTGATGGCTGCTTACAGCAAGATCTCATAGTTAGCTATCCCAGCCAAACTTACAACCAATGACAAGATTCATTGCATGGCCACAAGATTCCTTAAAATCCAGGAGGAGGCCGAGAAGGCTCAATGGGACTTAAATCTACAAATTGCAGAGCTAAGACTAAAGACATAGCCAGCCACAGAACCGGAAATCTGGGAGCAGTGCCGGGGTGAAATTCAAGCAAGATTGGAAATGTAAAGTGCGTTGTATGATATTGCTTGGGATTATTAGATCAATCCCTCCTTATGCTCACCACCCTCCAGGAAGACCCAACCATACAACAGGGAGAAACCGAAGTGCGGGAGTTGCAATAGGCTTATGACACAGTCTAAGGGACTGTGCAGATGGTCGCTATCATGCATCGGTTGGCTAAAATGAGGGAGGCCTAGGCTGTCCATGCACAAGTTGAAGCCACGCAACAAAAGGAGGCAGTGATTAAGGAATGCATCCAACCTTGGATTGATTAAGCATTCACGGTCTCCACAACCATAGAAGGAAAGATAGCGGACATGTAGGTAGTATGTGATCCTGAATAGGTAACTCCCAGTGATACGGATGCATCAGTGACTCACGTAGAACAGGTAAAGAAGCTAGTGGCCGAGTGTGTTGCAAGCATGAGCAATGTGTAAAAATTGTTGAACGACCTCTGCATGAAGATTACTGCACCAACCGAGTGACTTGGGACGAGTCATGATTATTGTGTTGGGGGACTGTTGGGCAGCAGAGGGCCCGCGGAATAGTTTTGGGGCTCAAAGCCCGTAATTTTTGGAAAAGGTATGGTAAGTACTCGGCGAAGTGCGTAGAGCATGAATTGTAAATGAGTCAAGTCAAAGGGTTGTTCACCCAAAAATAATGTAAAATAATAGGAAGTACGTTGACTTGCCGGACCATGGGAATGTATAAATAAAGCGAGGCTCTATGGGTAGAAAGTAGTTTTAGAGAAGTACTTTTGGATCTAAAAGGTAATGGCTTTTTGAGGAGTAAAATCTTAAAGCATCTGTAAGTCTGAGTCAAGGGTATTGGTCAGTAGATAGAGGCTCTGCAGCTATGTACGTAGAGGTCTAGTAGAGTCCACTACTATGTGCACAGACCCCTACAGCTAAGTGCGCAGGCCGGATCTAGATGTATTGGTGAAAGAATCGAATAAAGATAAGTTGATTCTGAAATTGTGTGTTAAATCTGAATTATTGCGGGTTTGGCTACTTTTTGGTTAATATAAATTTTTGATCTATACGCGTATGCTTATGGATTTTGTTTATGCAAATATATATCTTTTCTGAGTGCTTGAACTTGTTATTTCTGTTAAATGTTTACTTAAAAACCATAAAAAGTAGATCTAATCTATAACAACGCATTAATAAGTATTAAAGAGTTTCCTAGATCCAGATCTCCAAGGAGCAAAGTGACGTGAAGCCATAGATCAGGGTATGAACCTTCTAGACCTCATCAAGACATCCCAAGAGTGCGGAAACCTAGTTCCAACACACTCCCTTGCTACCTCTGGTGAGACCTAAGTCTGTGCTCTGCGGGCTGTTGCTGAAAGGGCTGGTAGCTGCGGGATTTGTTTGTCTAAATAACTCTTCCAAACCTAGGTCAGGCCCATATAAGCCAACAATGTGACAACCCTACCTCAACATACTTGAATATCATAGAAGGAAATTAAGGAGAGAAGAGAAATTACCATGCTTTGATTATAACAACAAATGGTCAAAATGGCATAAATGTCAAGAGACAAAATTGTGCACCTCGGAAAATAGTGACAAAGAGGAAATTGGACTCATTTGCACAAAATGATGAGGAATAATTTGTAAACTTAAAAGAGAAAGAAATGGATGTTAAAAATATGCAAAATATTGATCTAGATGGGTATGAAATATCTGTTCATGCCCGAATAATTTTTCCAACACCTCAAACCTTTAATATTGTAGGATACATTAAGAAGTGAAAGGTCATAGTGTTCATTGATACTATTAGTATCCATAACTTCATTGATAAATAGTAACAAAGAGCATCAATAGTTTTACATATCTAGTGACGAATTTTTATGTTTTGGTTGCTAATGGGGTAAGTATTGACTATGTGGGAAAATTTCATAATATTAATCTGAGTATGGGATAATATAGTTTAGAAATCCAAATGTATGCAATTACCATTGGAGGTATATATGTTTTTTTGGGGACTCAATGGTTGAGAAAATTAGGCACAATTGGTACAAACTAAAAATAATTATTTGATGGAAGGAATTCAATATGAACTCAAAGGGTTAAAATATAAACGTTCTTGAGTCATTTACTCTCATAAAATAGAAAATCTCTTGAAAAGGGGAAATGGGGGAGTTGTGGTTATATTTTGTTCTTTGTAAATGAAACATGAAGGTTAAAGTATTCTAAAGGAATTAAAATGCACCTTGGAAGAGAACTATAAGGTCTTCCAAGACACTCCTAGGGGAATATTTCCATCTAGGGTTCATGAGTATCAAATTGAATTAATAACCTGGAAGAAATCCTCCTAATAAAAATTGTTATAGATCTCCTCTTCAATAAAAGGGAGAGATTGAGAAAATGGAACAATACATGCTAGATTTAGGTATTTTTCAACCTCTTAGGAGATCATTTTCAACTCTAATAATGATGGTTAGAAAAAAATAAAAAAAAACGAATCTTGGAGGATGTGTCTAGATTATAGAGATCTAAACAAAATCATAGTTAAGGATATTTTCCCTATCCCAAATATTGATGAGCTAGTAGAAGTGATTCATGGAGTGGCTTGTTTAACAAAGCCAAGTCTTAAATTAAGATATAGCCAAGTTAAATTATGAAAATGAGATATTCCCAAAACACGTTTTAAAACACATAAGGGAATTATGGATTTGGTCATGTATTTTGACTTGACTAATGGTCCTTATACTTTTTCAAAGCCTTTTAAATAAAATTTTCTGACCCCATCTTAGACAATTTGTGTAGGCTTTTCTTTGATGATAAACTCATTTATAGCAAATTGTGGAAAGACCAAATTAAACATGTGGAGAAAGTTCTACAAATGATTGATAACAATAAGTTATATGTAAAAATATCCAAATGCACTTTAGGAAACAAAAAGCGGAATATTTGGGTCATATTGTTTCAAAATAAATATCTATTGTGGAACTTAAAAAGATCCAAGCTATTACAAAATGGCCTATTCCTAAGAACATCAAGAGTCTTAGAGGATTTTTGTATCTTATAGAACACTGACAAATATTTTTTAATAATTATGCATGCATTGTAGGCCCATTAATATATCTATTGAAGACAAAATCATTGTATGGAATGATGAGGCTACTTTAACATTCTCTCTCTTAAGTAATGTTTTGTTTTCTACACCAATATTGACAACTCCTGATTTTAATAAAACAATCATAGTCAAGTGTGATCATTGAGATAATGAACTAGAGCAATATTGACATGTAAACACCCACCTTCCTCAGTGGAATGTCCACTTACTAATCAAATTTTTCTTTCTTTGTTAGAAAAAAGTGATAATTTGTTTTTTGTCTCTTATGTCCATTTTCCTTATCAGCTCTCCTTTCAAGGATTTGAATTTATTTAATTAAGTTTACCACTCTTCTTTTAAACTAGAGTTTTATATTCAAATCATAATTTCCTACTTTTTTTATATATATTTGTGTGTGTGTGGCTTAATCTTCATACTATGACATTATCCTTATAAAATAGTACAAGCCTACCATTCTACAAATAACGTCTTCCCTTATCGGCATTGTGCATGTAGAATATGTAAAACATATATATCAGTCTATAGGTTCCATATTATATGGAAATTTCTACATGGAAGTTACATGTTGTATGTTTCCAATAAGTGAATATACTCACACCCCATACCCTACCTAAATCAACGTGCAACATCACACACACACATACATACATACATACATACATACATCTTGAGTGGGCCTAATTGTTAAGAGAATGTGTTTCCTCCTAAAAAGTCATAGGTTCAAAACCAAAGGGGGTAGAGTATGGATGCCTTCATAGACTTAATAGTCAAATCACTGCGTGGAGGTGAGTCCCTTGTCCCACAAACAAGAGGGTCGCATAAACCAAAGTGGTGTCTCGCTTGGTCGTGACATTAAAATTAGATGATGATGATGATAATGATGATGATGATGATGATGATGATGATAATAATAATAATAACAAAAACAACATATATCCATGCTATTGGAAAACATTATCTAGACTTATATATACCATGTTTCCCAAATGTGATGGACCCCATGCCATATTTATATATCCAACGGTTACGATTAATCGAGGAGATCAACGGTTTACACCTTCCCGCTGATGGCACAGGGGAGGGGGGACACCATCAATTTTCAAGAGTTGATTTCACACCTTCTGATCGTTGTGTGGTGGTTCCCACTTTCCACCAACCTCCACCACCTATTCACTGTAAACCTTTTTGGGCTAGGAAATTAAGGATTCTGACATGGTAATACACCATGTATTAATTTGCCTCAATTTCACATTTTACGAATGATTGGGTCATTCTACTTCTTGGGCATCGAACGAATAGGTTCAACCCTTCCCAGACTTAGTGACATTCAAATATGTATATTCAGCATGTCCAACAAAATCTCCCACATGGCAGAATTATTTTGACCTAAAAAATTTAATACCTTCAAAATGATGCTAGAGAGGCTCTTCGAGAAGGAGAAAATTAGAATTCATAGCCTTCATAGTCATGAATTAACACATTTAATTCAATGTGCACTTGCAAAGTGCAAAAGAGAAAAAATTAAGAAGTCTGAAACAAATTGCTTTCTGGTTAATGCTTGGTTTTACGAGGAATTCAAAAAGGCAAGTTGAATGTGGAAAGAGTCAAACAATGATAACATAAAGCTCAAAGCTTACAAGCAGTTATTAAGCAAGAAAAAGGTTGATTTCCTGGTTTCAAGAAGGCAAGAACTAATATTCCTTGGTAAAAATAATCCCAAATTATTTTGGATGGATCTCCAACCGAAAAAGATACAAATTGGAGATAATATTAAAATGTCTATATGGTTTTACTATGCAAGATGAATGGTTTTACTATGCAAGACAACTCTATGAGCAGGTTCCCAAGGTTGACCCTCCTCCTTTGGTCAACACTAATACTGAACTCTTCACGATACAAGAGGTAGAGATGGGTATGAAGAAGTTGGGTGTTGGAAAAGAAAAATACTTAGTTGAAATCCAAGAAGAATATCTAAGTGGGGCTCAAATATTCTTGCACCTCACATTACAAAAATATTCAACAACATCATACAACAAGGGCTCCCCACAGATTAGACAACTAGTCTTGTAATACCTCTTTTCAAGAGCGGTGACATCAATAATCCCTCCAATTATAGTACCATCATGATAAAACCCTTGTTTGCAAAGCTATTTGGAAACATGCTAGAAAACAAAATTATCAAGTGGGCAGAAGAAAGAGATAAGTGTGCTAAAGGGCAAGCAAGTTTTAGACCTAAACATTCCACAATTGATCATTATATAAATTTAAGGCACATCATTGAAAAAGTTTTGGAGAAAAGGGAATAAATATTTTGTTGCTTTGTTGATTTCATAAAAGTGTTTGACTTGGTTCCTAAGGATAAGATTTGACACGAAATGGAGGAACTTGGGTTTCCTAAACATTTGAGTGCAGTTGTGCATAGGCTGTATGAAGAGGTGAAAGTCAAAATTATAACTTTAGCACTCATTTATAAAAGTTTTAAAAGCGATATCAGGGTCAAGTAAGGTTGCCCACTGTCTCCTACCCTTTTTGGTTTATATATCAACAAGCTTAAGGAGTGGTTAAATTCGCAAGGGGGTGATGGTATATATTTGGGAAAGTTTGTTATAAGGCTTCTTTTTATCCAAATGACCTTATTTTTACTGCTAAATTAGCTCTTGGTTTGCAAGAGAGCTTACTATCCCTTGAGAATTTTTGTAGAAATGTGGGGATGCAAGTTAATATCAGCAAAATGAAAGTAGTGGTTTTCTCTGAGAAAATACAACATAACCAACATAAGTTCTACTTTGAAGGCAACATTTTGGAAGAAGTTGCAGATTACAAATACCTCAGAATTGACTTCAACAAAAATCTAAGCTGGAATGGTGATAGAAAGAAAAGAACTTTGGGGGTTGGAAAGAAATTTATGCTTTTCAAAGCAGGTGTAGAGAGGCAGAGTTATGGGATTGGAAAACCACTCAAAATGTTTTTTGGCTTTTAGTGATTTGGTGTTTCTCTATGGTTGTGAGCTATGGGGCAGTAGTACATCCGACATGAAGTGGAGACAAATTGAGAAAATTCAGAAACGTTTTATTACAAACAAATTTAAGATTAAAAGTGCAGTTCCTTATGCTATCTTGTTAAGTAAAATAGGGACTACTCCTATTGAAGCAATTGATATGGTATGAGTCATAAGGTATTTAAAAAAAATTGTGAAAATGGAAGAGGGAAGATGGCTTAAGGTTTTATTTAATGATATATTGTGCAAGAGAAAATAATCTTGGATGTAGCAAAATCACAAATGGTTTAGTAAATGGGGTATTTGCTTGAATGCATGTCCCATAAACAACAAAAAGATAAAATATTTTGTTATGGAAAAGTTCCACGAGCATTCTTGAGATAAGGAGCTAGGAAAAAAGAAAAATTACTATATTGAATTGTTTAATCCCACTCATAGTCATCAAGCAAAAGCATACATAGAGGCCAATATCTCTTGGAGAGCCAAACTTCTTATTGCTCAGTTAAGGACTGCTTCTCATCAACTCCGTTGTGAAACAAGGTGCTAGAAAAGGCTAAAGGAAGTGTGGGAGGAAAGAGTATGATTTTTTTTCTTCTAGAAAAGTGAAAATAGAAAAAAAAATCATTTTAGAATGTGAGGCCTTCAAATACAACATGGAAAGTTATGCATATATGCTTGCAACTAGCAGATGAATAAGCAATCTGTCCCATATGATATCTTTATCCTTGTGGACATTAAAATAATTTCTTTCTTTCTTTCTTTCTATATAAGTATTCTCGGTTATTCTGTGACAAGGGAAAGAGGAGATCTATTTTTATTCTCGTATGGATAAATACATGTAGTCATATATGTAGACCCATGGTCACTACTCGATGCCAAAATGCGTCAACATATATTCACTTAGTTCCACACTAAACGAGGCATAGCATGCCACAATAGACAATATGGTCCACTCATTTAGGAGGCTTGCAAACATTTATGAGTTTAGTCATAGCATACAGTTCCTTTCCCTAGTGAACTGGATCACCTATGTGCCTATAGACCATACGATTTCACCAGCAAAGTCAATAAGAAAACATTTATGTTGCATGAGTTTCTTGAATGTGGGAATGTTGGGAACTTATATATTAAAAAAATAAAAATAAAATTATTATATAAATAAAAATACAGAAATAAACTAGAGTGAAATATAATATATAATATATATATATATATTTAATATAAAAATAAAAATTATTTTTTAGTTATATATAATTTATATAATAATCAAAATTAATACTTTCTATATTCAAGCTTCTCTGATCCATAATGAATTAAGAAAAGTATTTTGGTAGAAATCACATAACAAAAATATTTATTCGATGCATTTCAAACCAACAAGTATGGTTCATCACCAAGACCAGATGAAGAGGGAGACCATGGCAAAGGTTTAAAGAGAGATCAATGTAGAGACATACTTTCAATTAATGGCTATATTTACTTGAAATTATGTCTCTACATTGCTCTATATTTCAGACTTTTCCATGGTTTGCCTCTTCATCTAGTCTTGATGATGAACCATACTTATTGGTTCGAAACACATCGACCAAAAATTTCTCTTATGTGATTTCCACGAAAAGACTTTGCTTAAACAATTACTACTATTAGAATACTGGGAATTGGAAAAGCTCATAATTTATATAATAATCAAAATTAATAACATTAGAATACTGTGAATTCTAATAATTCATCTAATAAGCCTTAACCAACCTTAATGCCTTAATCCACAATAGCTTAACCAACCTTAGTTTTCTTATTCATCCAATAAGCCTCTTATTCTAACCTCTTATTTTATCATTCTTATTCATAATTTACTAGCATCCTGGCTAGTTTTCTCTAATTACACTTCATTCTTTCTAGAATTTATCTTTGGTTATAAGTTATGTTTTAAGGGAAACATAATTAAATAATTTAGTTTTTTTTCCACACGTCCTTTCTACTAATTTTTTCATTTCTTTATAAACACAAAAAACCATGTAACATTCATATACTGGGCATTTAAATCCATATTGAGGACTATGATAAAGAATTGAATAAAATTATAAAACACAACAGTGATTACTGACCAATGTGGGATAAACCAAAACATATGATTTTCATTTCTATTTATGTTTATGTCTATACAAGCTAACTCAAGCACAATCCAACTCACATTATTCTCACCTGTATTAATTTTTGTTGGTTAAGTCACTTACTGAGATGATGAAGAAGAAAATGAATATAGAACAACATAGGATAGGCACTATTTGTTGGGTCAACCACTCTTCACTCTCAACTGTGCACTCTCAATTGTATTGATCTCAGCATAAAAAAAAACAAACCTCAGTGATGGAGTGAAGAGGAGGCACGAGGAACCAACATTTAACAAGGTTTGGGAGTCAGTTTGATGGGAAATAGGGATATATTTGGGGCCAAACAATAAATTCCCGCCATTTTGTGTGAAGTCAGTTGTGGAAATTTTGGGAGCTCCATAAAATCAACTCCTGAGTTCCTAGTTTACGTCTTTAAAGCTCCTGAAACGGTCCCCAAATCCCATTGCAATTCTTTCTAAAAATGGAATGTTCCCCTACAGTTCAAAATCTCCCGGGAGCACATGAACCATTGGAACAAGTTTGCCACCTCTCGGGAGCAGTTCCGGTGTAACAGAAGAAAACATACAATTCCATAGTTTTGGCAGTATCACGTGTAGTGACACGATTTAACGTTGGGACATGACTCATATATATATCTATATATATATTGCACAAGCCTGAAAGCATGACATATTTTAATGGAGATTGCAAAAGTCATTCCAGATAACATCAATAGGATTACAAGTCAGAGAGAGGCTTTTATCAATGTTGTTACAAAGTAATATGAGTCTATAATGGTTAGTTGAGAAATTGCAACATACATTATACCATTACAGTAATCCATAATTCTCTTTCTCAAACCAAGTTATTGTGAACTATGACCAAATGGACATAGGAAAAAATCACATATTAATGCCACTGTTTCAGACTAGAAAAAAACATACATTCATTAACATCATTGGTACTAGAGAAACACTTTTTTTAAGGATTATGGGCAATTGATCCCAAGACAAGGACTCTACACCTAACTATAGATAGTTGTAACCAATGCTCACTTGTAACTATCACCCCTGACCCAGATTTTAGATTCTGAGGGGATAATGCTTAGGGACTAAAGTAAAACTACTAAATGAACCAGGAACCAAAGATTCTATGATATCCTCCCTCCAATTGAGTTGAAAATCGACCAACGCACATACACACTGATGTTCCACCCAAAACATGGGACTCTAAAACTGAAACCAAAACAATAAATGTAGCATAAAGTCTTTGGAAAACATCTAGAACTTTTCCAAGAGAATTTTCTCCACCCCAACCCTCAGGAATTCTAAGAAATTTCATATCTTCCCTATGGGTCATGGAATAAAGTATAAAAATTCTCCTCACCTGAAACCCTTCCTTCCAAACTTTTGTCAACCAGAAAAATATGTTTCTCTAGTGGAATGCTAGAACAAAGAGTTCAAATTTCTCCCTCTGAATGACATAACAAATATTGTTCTTTATCCCAAAATGTTTATTCCATGATGCTATGTTTTCTCTACTTTGTTACTGGACCTGAGAACTATTTCCCCTTGTTCTCATTCTCCTCTTTCCTATCTATTCCAGTCCATCCACCCCTCTCCTTCTTACACAATGTTCCCCAGTTTCTCTCAAAACCCTTGTGCAACCTTCAAATAGTTACCCTTATTTGAAATAGTCTTTCCAACTTTTCTAATGTTGCCACATGTCTATGTTTTTTCCAGAATCATTTGTTATTGGTTAGCTTGGTGTAGTGGGAGGCCTACAAATTTTGACAAGCTGGATACTTTACCATTATTTCCACAAATTTTGTCCTCATCTGCCTTGTCAACTACTCCAACCAAACATGGCCTACATCCTTCTCTTGCTGCCTAATTTCATTCAAAATACCAATATATTTAAAAATGTACATACTTGATTCAATGGTTGTCATGAAGTTTTCCAAATTTTCCTATACAAGGAAAACTTAACCCACCTCAAGCAAGTAACATCCTTAGCTTTGGAACAATTTATCCATTAATTAGCCCATATATATATATATATATATATATAATAATATTATAATATATATAAATATATTATATATATATATATAGAGAGAGAGAGAGAGAGAGAGAGAGAGAGAGAGAGAGAGAGATATTACAATTAAAAAAATGTTTGAATTACATTTCATGGTAGGAGCATGGTTTGGGTTATCAGAAACCCCTCCCCCTTGATGGAACACCATCCTTAGCATTTGCTTTCCATATCCAACATAGGAACATGATAAAAAATCACCTAATGTTTTATGGAGGTCCATGTATAAAACTCTATACAATACTTAAAATTATATACACATTTTCTTCAACCATCAAACAAAAAAATATATGTTTCCCTCATGGAGTTAGCCATTTCCCAAGTGGCTTTCTCAGGCCCAAAGTGCCTCCATTGCACTTTGAATTACTCTATTGCTTAATTTTGGAGCATGAGATTCCTTTGTCTAGTATGCAAAGTGACTCTAGTTCGAATTCTCCTTCGGGTTCCACTTGTAGAATAAACCAAGTAATTATATGATTAGAATAATTCACATATATTTTGAGTAAAAAAACATGAAAAACATCATGGAATTCAATTGATAAAGGTAAGATTTTTCTATAGGACACTGGTCCAATCCTTTCAAGGATCTCAAAAGGTCCACAATATTGTGGTGCAAACTTGGAACATGTCCCAATATTCAAGGAAATTTTCTTGGGTTTGATTCTCAAGTAAACATATTCCCCAACTTAGGACTCTTTATGTATCCTATGCTGATATATATAGCTTTTCTTCCTCTCCTATACCACCTTCAAATTATTCTTGATGATATAAGTTTGTTGTTCCATTTCCTTGATCATGCCAGGGCCAATAATGACCATGTTCACTAGATCACTCCAACTGATAGGAGTATTGTGACTCCTCCCATACAATGCCTCAAATGGACTCATCTTTATGGATTCTCACTATCCATTATTGTATGCGAACTCTACAAGTGGAAGATATTCCTCCCACTTCTTGGGTTTATGCATCACATACACCCTCAACATGTCTTCGAGGATTATATTTAGCCTCTCTATTTTTCCATCCATATGTGGATGTGTTGACAGTGCTAGACACACCAAAATCTCAGGGGATTTCCCGAATAAGAAGTCCCATTTAGACCTCAGACTGTTCGGTGTAGGAGTCCCACTAGTGGGTTGTACGATATCACCTTGACCACAATTGCGCGTAGAGGCAAGTAAGATGTCCATGTTGGTAGCAAGGGTGTGACATGTGTAGCAAGCCAAGGAAGGTTCATGAACGGTTATAACACATAGAAAGTGGGGCGAGTGCACCCCTTGGAAACCTGTGAAAGAATGCAGCTTGGAAGGGAACACACAAGCGAAGATGCATCAAAATATGGAAATAAAGTAAGTTAAAAATTCAAAGTGATGGTTAAACCAACAACACATCTCAATAAGATTCATACATACTTATATAGAAAGAGTTCATACACGCATGCATAAGAAAATAGATACATATATCATTAGAGTAAACAAGATATCTAAAATACAATAATAACATATGCATGAAACATACTGGCTCTAATATATGAAGAAGTGAAAGTTCCAATCATACAGTACAACCATGACCAACCACTATTCCTGATAACATAACGTTACAGTCACTGCCTCCTACTCCACCAAAGCGATGTACTAGCTCTACACTATGGAGAAGCTAAGGCTTGTTACAATACTCTCCAAGCTTTCTCTAAGATACTCCTATTAGAAGCTTGGCTAGCCAAAAGCCCTTACAATGAGTTATGAGGTTCTATAAATAGCAAAGGGTGTGTAGAAAATTTGCGATAGGTTAACCCAATAATGCAACATAAACCAAACAAAAATACTATAATATACTTCTACTATAAATTTTCGGAAGCTTAAAGATCGAGCTGAATAATATAACCAGAAGAAGAAGAATCAATGGCACAATACACATGAAAATACTTTGGGGAAAGTCCTAGAAAAAAACCCCACACTATTGTATTATCATACATGGTGAAAATACATAGGAATTATACAAAGTCGTAGCTCTCGCAGCTAGCTAGCTCTCAGTACAAACCCCACAGATGCTCACAAGAAATCTTGGCTTCTCTCCAGCCTTCCTCTCTACCCTCCAAGCTCCTATTTACTTATTTTGTTCCTTGTGGATGATTAGCATATTCCCAAGTGGAAAAACAACCTTCAAAACTATGCAATCCTCAAGGATAAATCCTTGGCTATATGTATGAGCTTTCTCCATGAGAAAACACATGCAACTGATAGTACATTGTCCTTGAACATTAATATCAATTAGGTCTTTCTCAGACTAGACATGCATGAGTTTCTGATGAGGCAATCTTCAGTTAACTGGAGTAGCACTAGTTGAGTGCATTAATGCAACAACTGACTATTAACTCACTATTAGTTCCTCAAACATTTTGGAACTAATTTAACTGGACTTAACTCAGTAAACTGATTTAACTAATTACAACTCAAATATAACTCAATCTTATCTCCTTAATTTAAGGGATAACTCTTACAAGACTTCATAAAGACTTCTAACTTTAATTTCTCCAACTACTTAATTTAAAATAAATTAATTAATTATTTCCAAGTAGTTGTTAAGACTAAATTTTATTTTAATCCACAATTTAATTCAAGGAAAAATTAAATTGGAATATTCTTGTTGCCATATTTCAACACTCCCTCTCAATAAGAAAGGGATTATCTGCCACACTGATATTGTCTCTATGGAACTAGAATTTACACTTTGACAATGCCTTTGTCAAAATTTCAACATCTTGCTCCTTTGTCGAAATATATACTATAGTAACATGATCCTCCTCAACCTGTGAAAAGCCATGGGAAAAACATCTTGCCTTATGCTTCTCCACACTACCATCAACAACTTGCTTTACATTGTAAAGCCCACGGGAACTCACAACTGACTTGTTCTCCATCTCGAAACCATGTCCCAAACACTGTTACAAACTATGGAGTCAATACTCCTCCACCATAGCCAACCCAAATTAGCTATTGCACTACTTCCTCAAAGGAAGATGTCTCAGTCTCAACACATTCCCCAACAAGGGCCATGTATCGAGTGTGCCTCTCAGTTGACCTCCTCTATCTGTGTTGAGAAGATGGTGCTCCCACATTCTCTCTCGCATCCTCCAACAATCTATCATCTTCTCTTGTGCGCTTCCATCCATCTTTGGAAGACTCTGCTTGAGTAGATGTCTCCACTCCTAGAACCTCTACATGTAGCTGCTCCACATCAATCTGAGGTTCCTCCTCCTTAGGAACCAACAGTTCCTCCATAGCCTGTAGTTGGAGCTCCCTCTCAAGGGAAACTCGCATGGCCTTCTACTCATCAAACTTAAGATCTATGCAAAACACTACCCTCCAATTGGTAGGCAAGTACACCCGATAGTTGTGAGGTGTATCAGTGTACCCCACAAATATTCGCAACTCTGTTGTCAGCTCAAGCTTATTCCATGCATCCTTTGTCACATGGCAATATACCGATGAGCCAAAGATCCTGAAGTGACCCACATTGGTCTCTTACTAGATAAAGATTCCTCTACTGTTTACATCCCAAGTATGTGATGCAAGTTTCTATTCTACAAATAGACCATTGTCTTGCATGCCTCAACCCACAAGTGAAGTGGTAGGCCTTGATCATGCAGCATTTCTCGTGCTACCCCTATAATAGTTATGTTCTTCCTCTCAACTACCCCATTCTACTGTGGGTTATGAGGTTCCGTCAACTCTCATTTAATTATTTCTGCTACACAGAATTCCTTAAACTCTTGAGAGACATATTCTCCATTGTTGTCGCTTCTCAAGGCCTTGATCTTCTTCCCTGACTCCTTCTCAACCAAAGCTTTGAACTCACAAAACTTTGTGAAATTTTGGTCCTTCTTCTAAATGAAATAAATCCAACATTTACGAGAATAGTCATCAATGAAAATCACATAATACCTTTTCTTCATTGTGGATGTCATCGAGAATGGTCCACACAAATCAGTGTGAGCTCGCTCTAAGATAGCCTCTGCTCAAATGTATGGATCATGAAAGGAAGACTTGGTGTCCCTTCCTAAGGTACAACCTTTGCATGTGTCAACTTGCTCAAGTTTACCTTTGGGAAGTCCTGTATATATCTGCTACATTATCTTCAAAGCCCCATGATGCAAATGGACCAACCGCCTATGCCACAACTCACCAATTTCTTGGATTTGCACCAATTCTAATTTTGTACTCAATGTTGCACAATCATCTACCTCTAGTTTATAGATATTCTTCACCCGAATCCCTATCCTCTTAGTTTGACCCGTGGATATGTGTCTTACGAACACCTTTTCTTTATTGAAGACAACATCATAGCCTTTGTCCTCCAACATCGTGACCGATACCAAGTTATTCTTCAGTACATGTACATACATCACAACTATCAAGGTGAGAGGAGCTCCATGCTCCCTTTGAAAGGTAACTGTGCCCACTCCTGAAACACTATACCTTCCATTGTCACCCATCTCTATGAACATCTTAAGGTCTTTCTCCTCCAAGGCACTGAATAAATCTTTATCATTGGTCATGTGGAATGAGGCTCCACTATCAAGATACCAGACATAACACATCATCGATGACACCATGCATTCGATGAGGATAAATTCCATTTCGAACTGAGAGGGTAATGCTTCACCTTCCAATCCTTCCGAGGATCCCTTATTGGACTTCTTTGATGGAAAATTAGTCACATAATGTCCCATCTTGTGAAAATTAAAGAAACTTACTTTAGACATGTCACCCTTCTTCCCTCCATGAGAAGAATTCGATTTGAAATGGGAAGCTTTCCCATTCCCTTTCCTTGCCTTACTTACTAAGGCCAAATTTTCTTCATCATCATTCATGGATGAAGAACCATATTGTGTGCTCCTCCTGATCTCCTCCTGCATAAGATCTGACCACATTCATTCCCAATCCAGCAGTTTCTCCCTTCCATTCATAGAGTCTTGGTAGGTATTCCAACTCATTGAAAGGCCAAGGAGCACAAGGCTCACCATATCATCATCAACAACAATTATTCCCACATTGCCAAGCTCATCTCTACAGGCGGTGAGCTTGTTCAAATATGTGGAAATAGTATCACCCTTCTCCATCTTGATTCTTCAAAGCCTATGTTTGAGCACCAATTTCCTCTAGTCACTAATATTTTGGTAGAGGTCCTTCAATGTCTTCCACATTGAAAATGGAGTATCCTTCCCATGGATACTAGAGACAATATGGTCTCAAACTCCATCAAGTATGATCCATCGCGCCTTTGCCACACACTTCTTCCACTCAGCCAACTCTTGTGCATTAGTTGAAGCTGGCTTTGGGATTTCTTGATCAATGAATTCCTTCAAGCGATTGTCTTCTAATACATCCTCCATTCTATCTTTCCATGCTATGTAATTTGAGCTACCTTCCAAGGCATACTCAAGTCTCAAGCCATAGAATGCCATTGGCCAAACTTGAAGTATGATATCAATTCAATTTGCACTTGCAACCACGAAATTCAAACTTCGAATTCTCTTCTTAGTATATTGTTCACAGCTCTAACACCATGTAGAAAATCTATGATAGGTTAACCCGATAATGTAATATAAATGAAAAAAGAATACTATAAATTACTTCTACTATTAATTTGCAGAAGCTTAAAGATCGAGCTGAACAATATAACTAGAAGAAGGAGAATCAATGCACAATACACATGAAAATACTTTGGGGAAAGTCTCGGATAAAAACCCCACACTATTATATTATCATACATGGTGGAAATACATAGAAATTATACAAAGCCTTAGCTCTCACAGCTAGCTATCTCTTAGTACAATCCTCACAGATTATCATAGGCAATCTTGGCTTCTCTCCAGCCTTCCTCTCTACCCTCCAAGCTCCTCTTTCCTTATGATGTTCCTTGTGGATGATTAGCCTATTACCAAGTCGCAAAAACAACCTTCAAAACTACACAATCCTCAAGGATAAATCTTTGAATGCATGCATGAGTTTTCTCCATGAAAAAACACATGCAACTGATAGTACATTGTCCTTGAATGTTAATCTCAACTGAGTCTTTCTCAGAATAGACATGCGTGAGTTTCTGATGAAGGATTTTTCAGTTAACTGGAGTAGCACTAGTTGAGTGCATTATTGCGTCAACTGATTGTTAACTCACTATTAGTTCCTCAAACAGTTTGGAACTAATTTAGCTGGACGTAACTTAGTAAACTGAGTTAACTAATTACAACTCAAATATAACTCAATCTTTTCTACTTAATTTAAGGGATAACTCTTGCAAGACTTCAAAAAGACTTCTAACTTGAATTTCTCCAACTAATTAATTTAAAATAAATTAATTAATTATTTCCAAGTAGCTATTAAGACTAAATTCGATTTTAATTAACAATTTAATTCAAGGATAAATTAAATTGGAATATTCTTGTTGCCATATTTAAATAGGGTGGGGTGACCCTTGACCTTCCCCTTTGTGACTCTTTACCTAACCTCATGACTCTTCACCTACTACATGACTGTTACATTCAACTATCGATGAGTGGACTTCCACTTTACAAGATATTACATACAATCTACACATGTACCCATGTGAGACAAAATAGGTTTGAGCAAGCCATGGAAGCTATCACTAAAAATCAAACAGTTGTGGTAATACCAACTCTTTGAAATCCTCGTGATGATCAATGGTGGTGAAATGATGCTAATCTTGGTCGTTCGTGATGGTGTCCGTGCACTCAATGGTGACATCCTGATGAATGCAAACTCTTACCTCTCTTGCATCTGAGTACACTGATATGGCGGCTTTGTCCAACTCATCTCATAACATGTGCATCATTGTCTTGAATGTAGATGGACTAGAAACATACTGATGCATAGTTTCTGTGCTGATCTACAAGTGCGTGTTGGTGACCATGTGCATCGACTTGTTGAAATACATGTTTAGCTCCAATCAGACTTTCCTTTTTTCTTTGCCTCGGTGAGTGTGCCAAATGGGTGGGATTGCATGTGTGCACACAATGACATCCATGCTCTTGAATACCCTTGCATGTAATCGACAATAATGCTCAACATGTCTACTCCATGCCAACTGTTGGATGGGTCCATAACCTGTATGGGTGTAGTTTCATCAGTCTGTGCATGTTGCACCTTATGTTGTACCTATTCCCGCCGCAACTCCTTATGTTGTCTATGTAGCTCCTGTTCTTCCTTGAGTTGCTGCTTCAACACCTGTAACTCCTTCTCTGTATCTCTCTCTGCCTTCACGCAATCCCCCTATCATGCCATCACCTCATAGACTCAATCTCCAAAAATGCTTTCATCACAAGTGGATCTGCTTGAATTTTCAACTTTGCTCTGCCTCTGTGTTGTCAACAACCTTCCTCTTGCCTTTTCCGCATGCAAGTCTTCTACCTTTCTACTACTGCTAATGGTTCTGCTCACTGTGGTGCCACTACCATTTCATCTAGATATCCTTGTCTATGAACAACTAGATGTCTTCATATATAGGCAAGTTCATAAACACTTAATCGAATATATCCCCAGTTGCACTCTAAACGATGTCTTCAACCCTGCTCCCTAGAAGCCATTATACTTATGATGCTGAGAAGTAGAAAAACACCTGTGATACTTGGATATATAGAAACAATCATGAAAAGAAATATGTTAGTCGAAAACCAAAGCAAACTAAAGGATTGACATGCAGCATACCTATGTGACTGTCTATGAAGATTGTGCAATTTTCACCGTGAGGCTTGGAGACTAACTACCAAAACTACGCAAGTCATAGTTGAGGCTATTGGGAGGCTGACTGACTACTAAAACTGTGGAATGCACAGTCCAGCCTGACCTGCTTGAGGACTAAAACTGCACAATTCACAATTTCAGTCAACGGTTACGTGCAACCAACAAACTGCATTGCGTAGTTTCTGGGGCTAGCGAGGCACTGCCTCCTAGAATTGTGTAATGAAATATTGGAGGTCATTGTTGTGCTAGAATTTCACAATTTCTTGAGGGAAGGTGGAGCCTTCACTTCCAAAAATGCGAAATGCTAGCCCGGCAAGGGAAGGTCTAGGCTAAGGCAACCCAAACCTACCGACGGGTGACTAAACACATGAGAAGTCTGAATTCATGGTGAAACTGAGTGTAAAAAAGAGTGAATGATCATGCATGCAAATATTAAGTGCAAGATTCAGAAAACAATAAAGCATTCATGCATGTGAAGTAGGTCGCCACAACAGTGACCGTCGTTTCCAATTAGTGTCATGTATGTGACAACAGTGGGATGCAAACAAAAACTGAAATGGTGCTTCTACAAGTTGACATACATTAAAATGATAGTGAGGCTCATTGAAATCAAGCAGACAACACTCACACAAAGCGAAACACAAAAAGGGACAGAAGCGCAGTTCAAGACATGAGAAGTAGACTTACCTTGAAACGGCTAAGCTGAAAGTGTTGAAGACTCCTGGGTGTGATGTGGGATGTCAGAGCTACAAGGTTGATGTGAAGAATGAGATTTGCAACCTCTGGTTCATCAGTTTGATAAGATCGAAGTTATGACGTACATGCCACAAATCTAGGAAAAAGCGACACTTGGTGAGAGGTTTCTAAAACAATCTATGCATGTAACCTCCAGCTGCTAAAAATAGATCCATAGATCTAGGGATGCCTTTTTCATGCTACCTTTTGCTATTTTGGGAAGAGAAACCCATGCATGAAAATTAGTTTCACTCAGTCTTGGAGGGAACTGGTCAACTTGAAGGCACATGCAACAACCTCCTTGACTGAGAGAGGGATTTGTGCAGTTTATGAGAGGAACTAAGCTGGCTGTCCTGGAGGTATTACACAATTTTTGGGAGGTGCAGGTGACTGCTACCTAGATTTGCCCAATTTTTGGGTTGAGTTGCAGTGCTTGGCTAGATTTCACATTTTTTTCAAGGAAGCATGTCTAACTATTCTATGCAGTTTTGGAGCTCAGGAGTTTTTCCAGCATATTTGTGAAATTTATGGGGGGAAGGTTGGTTCCCCTCCAAAATTGCATAATTTTCTACAGGAGCTTCTTAGCTAGCAACTAACCCAAGTCTAAAATGGCATCTTATGAGGGGAGTGAAGCAAACTGACATGCACAGGCTGGCAAGCTACTGAGAAACCAATGAAGTCTATGTACTTAATAGTGAAAGACATGCTACTAAGGATGGTTGGTATGAAGGCTCCAAAATGAATTTAAGGAAAATTTTGGAGGGTGGTTGTAGCTGCTACAACACTTGGCAACACACTGGTAGAACTCCAGCTCTCTAAATGGACCTTGTTAGTGAAAAGCAAGTCTAACACCTCTGGAAGTATTGTTCAGTTCTCTATTCATCTTGGTTTCCACACTTGCTTGATTGTAATATGTAGCATCTGCCAAGCTCTTGGTCGATCAACACACATTCAAGACAAGCCAACATAGTTGTTTCAATTGGGTATGAGGGGTATATTGGTGCATAAGATTTATGGCGTCAGAGATTTATTTTCATCTTTGGTGTTGCTTCGCTGCCAACAGGCTTGGACAACACCTTGACGGAGTCATGCATGAACAAAAGCATCGCTCCACTACCACCGAGCCTGGTCAGTAACCTGGTGGAGTTACTTGCATCACCTCTCTACACAGGAATCCTTTCTCTTCTTTCACCTTACTCATTTTTAATTTTTTCGAAATATTTTTAAATTTAAATTTTTCTCATTTTTCATTTTCATAACTACGCATAACACTTATTTATCTCAGAGGTGGAAGAGGGATCCCAACTTATTGAGAGAATAAGAGGTTGTTCCTTTAGAGAAGTAGTTTATATATACCTCTGACATTATTGTTAAGTTTTTCCCCCTCACTTTACTCTACTTGACTGAGGTGACAAGGGTTAACCCAAAAACAATTGACTAGAGTAGGTGACACTAGTTAGTGTGCAAGCGTTTTGTTTTCACCAAGGTTCATTTCAAACAATACGTATTTTCCATTGATGTGTCATGGAATAAGGATAACAAGTTCTTCATGCAGATGTAGGACGACAGATAATGAAGTATTAATAACTACACAAGTCCTCTTGTACTTTACCCAACTTGTTTCAAGAGTCAAACACTGTTCCATGTGAAACTAACCTACAGACGTAAATAAGAAAACAAAAAAAAAGAAGCAAAAGCAGAAGCAAACACATAAGAAAAGTGAGTAAGAAAACAAGAAGGAAAATAAAAAACAAAAAGAAAACACTACTCCTACTCCTAATCTAACAGTGCAATGGGTCTACTTACGTGAAGTGATACTTCCAATGCAACCAACAATGCATTGGTTGACCCATGTTGGTGAAGGTATGGTTCATGAACAACATAGTTGCGCGAACCAAAAAACAAGAAAAATACAACAATGAAGACAAACACACTCTGAGTTTAAGCACGTCCACAGAACATAAGTGAGTACAAGTGCATGACATGCAATCCATGGACTTACCATGATGTTGTGCCATGCTATGTGCAGATGATAAGTGTACGCACTCTCTTGACTGTGACATGCAAGCGAACGAAAGAAACAAAGAAAACTTGCATCATGCATGTGTCATTGCTATGTAATATTCCTCTAAGGCATGAGTGATGGGATTGTGTAGTTCGAGTGGAGATGCATAATCTGAGTCTTATATTGATATCCAGTGCATATAGATGAGTGATAAGGAGCCTTAGGTGTTTGAAAAATTTCCTGATCGAAGGTGAAACCAACATCAGGACAGCGAGGACATGACAAAACCATCAGCTCAAGCTGAAGTGCCTCGATAGCCTGGGTGGTTTCGACTTCGTCGATAGGTAGATCATTAGAGACCAGTGCCTTAGAAAAATTAACAAAAATTGGATCAACATTGTGATCGGATGAAGAAGTAGAGAGATCATGACAACAAAGATCAGAAAATTCAGGATGTTTGTCGGCATCCTCATAATTTGATGAATCATGCAGAGGGGTAGATGAAAAGAAAGAATGTTCACCCTTTTCATTCCCAGAAAAAGAAGATGAAGAATCAAGTGGATGTTCAATGAATGATTTTTCCTCTTCGTTGTCAGATGATGGACTGACATCTAGTGTGTTCTCCGAATGATCAACAATGGGTGCATCCGTAGAAGGAGATACACGTGTGAATCAGGGATGGAAGAATCATCAAAGATGTCAAGGAAACATTAAGGAGGTCCAGGCAGAAGGGAGTCATTCTTCACCAAGGATTGATGCTCAAGCTCCCAGTCATACTCTTCATGAATGATAATGCAGGTTGGTTGTGCAACACCAACTCCGTCAATGGCTTGATCCTTGTTCACAATAGGTGTAGAGTCCAGAATGGAAGAACACAAGACAATTCAATCTGGAGGATCATTAGAATACGAAGATGGAGGTTGAGGCATGAAATACATGTGACAACCCATGAGATTAGCAACCAAATTTGTGAGAAAATTGAGAAGTGATGTTGGGAGGATGTGACAGTTTAACAGATGTGTGTGCATGTTCTCCCACATCACTCTATAGTGATGGAGTTTTTTGATGAGGGGATGATAGAAAGTCACTTGTGACAGCAACCATGTCCATCTGTGATTGCACAACTCCATCACTGAAGTATGTTGACAAGGGCTTGGGATTGAACTTCCTTTTAGAATTGACATATTTGGCAAGGAAATAATCAAATATGCCCATGAGATACTGTAATTTCATCTGATTTTTTGGAGCTTGAAACTACAACACATGGAAGTGATCCCAAAATTCCATAGGCAATTCATGTGGGGCCTTTTTTTGTTGCAGCCATTTTTGGTCTACAGGTTCTGGATCAAAATGATGGAAAGTAGATTCAATGAGATCACAGAACTGGTCAAGTGAGTGCATGTTGTCGGGAGACAGACTCTAGCACCACCATTGTGGAGATTCATGAAGTGTGTATGCAAGCAACATGCTGAACTCTTCTGCATAGAACTCATCTACATTACCAAGGAATACATAGAAGTCTTCTAAGTACTTAGGCCAGGCTACTTCACCTTCACCATCATACATGAATTCAGACAAGAAGTCAAAAACTCCCTCATGATGTTGAGAGGTTTGGCATGCGAAAAACATCATGGAGGGATGAGTCTGATAGAATCCATGCTAGAAGTGCAAAGCTGAAAAACAAGATGAGAGGACACAACTTTTCATCACCATAAATGTTGATGGTGCTAGACCCACCAACATGTCAGGGGATCTCCCTGGTAAGAAGTCTCAACTAGACCTTAGACCGTTTGGTCTAAGAGTCCCAGCACTGGGTCATACAATATCGCCTTAACCATGTTTGTCCATAGGGACAAGTAAGATGTCCCTGTTGGTAACAAGGGTGTGGCATGCCTAGCAAGTGAAGGAAGGTGCATGAATGGTTCTAACACATGGAAAGTGGGGTGAGTGCACCCACTGGAAACCTATGAAAGCATGTGGCTTGGAAGGGAACACACGAGCGAAGATGCATCATAAATTGGAAAGAAATTAAGCTAACAATCCAAAGTGATGGTTAAACCAACAACAAATGTCAATAAGATTCATACATACTTACACAGAAAGAGTTCATACATGCATGCGTAAGAAAACAGATACATATATCATTAGAGTAAACAAGATATTTGAAATACAATAACAACATATGCATGAAACATGATGGCTTTGTTATATTAAGAAGCAAAAGTTCCAATCATATAGTACAACCATGACCAACCACTAGTCCCGATAGTGGAAAATTACAGTCACTGTTGCCTACTCCTCCAAAGAGATGTACTAGCTCTACACTGTGGAGAAGCCAAGGCTTGTTACAATACTCTCCAAGCTTTCTCTAAGATACTCCTATCAGAAGCTTAAATGACCAAAAACCCTTACAATGATTTATGAGGCTCTATAAATAGAAAAGTGTGGGGTGACCCTTGACCTTCTCCTTTGTGACCCTTTACCTACCCTCACGACTCTTCACCTACTACATTACATGTACATTCAACTATCGACACTTGGACTTCCACTTTACAAAATGTTACATACAATTTGCACATGTACCCATGTGAGACAAAATAGGCTTGAGAAAGCCATGCAAGTTTTCATTAACACTCAGAGAGTTGTGGTAAGACCAACTCTTTTACATCCTTGTGATGATCAATGATGGTGAATTGATGCCAAGCTTGGTTGTCCATGATGGTGTCTGTGCACTCAATGGTGACATCCTGTTGAACGTGAAATCTTACCTCCGTTGCATCCGGGTACACTAATATGGATCCTCTTTCCAACTCGTCTGATAACATGCACATCATCATCTTAAGTGCATATGGACCAACAACATAATGATGCATAGTGTCTATGGTCATCTCTAAGTGTTTGCTAGTGACTATGCACATCGACTTGTCAAGATACATGTTCAGCTCCAGTCATACTTTCTTCTTGTCTTCGCCTCAATGAGTGTGCCAAATGGGTGTGATATCATGAGTGCACACAATGACATTCATGCTCTTGAATACCCTTGCATGTGATTGATAGAACTTCTCACCCTATCTTCTCCATGCTAGAAGTTGGATGGGTCCATAACCTGTATGGGTGCAGTTTCATCATTCTGGGCATGTTGCACCTTCCGTTGTGCCTGTTCCTGCTACAACTCCTTCTGTTGTTTGTGCAGCTCCTACTCTTCCTTGAGTTTCCACTTCACCACCTATAACTCCTCCTTTGTATCTCTCTCTGCCTTTGTAGGATCCCCTTGTTGTGTCATCACCTCATAGCCTCAATCTCCAAAGCTACTTTCATTACAAGTAGATCTTCTTAAACTTACAACTTTGCTCCACCTCTGAGCTATCAACAACCTTCCTCTTTCCTTTGCCATGCGTAGGTCTTCTATCTTTTGTTTTTGTTGATGGTGCTTATCATTGTGGTGTTTCTACCATTTCATCTTGATATCCTTGTATATGAACAACTTGATATCTTCATAGATAGGCAAGTTCATAGACACTTGATTGACTGCATCCCTAGTTACACATTGAATGGTGTCTTCAACCCTACTCTCGTGGAATCCATTATACCTGTGTTGCTAAGAGGCAAACCAACACCTATGATACTTGGAAACAAAGCAACATTCATGACAAGAAATCTGTCAGTCGAAATCCAAAGAAAACTAGAGGACTGACATGCAACATACCTGTGTGACAGTGTGTGAGGATTGCACAATTTTCACCAGGAGGCTAGGAGACTAACTACCAAAACTACAAAAGGAATAGTTCATGCTATAGAGAGGCTAACTGACTACTAGAACTACACAATTCACAGTCCAGATTGGCTTGATTGAGGAATGAAGCTGCACAATGTGCAATTTCAATCAACAGTAACATGTAACCAGCAAACTGCATTGCGCAGTTTCTAGGGCTAGCAAGGCACTACCTCCCAGAATTACATAATGCAAGCTTGGAGGTTAGTGTTGGGCTAAACTTGCACAATTTCTGAAGGGAAGGTAGAGCCTTCACTTCCAGAAATATGCAATGCTAGCTGGGAAAGGCAAGGTCTAGGCTAAGGCAACCGAGACCTGCCGATGGGAAACTAAACACATGAGAAGTCTAAATGCATGTTGAAACTAAGTGGAAACAAAAGCGAATGATCATGCATGCAAACAGTAAGTGCAAGATTCAAAAAATGAGAAAGCATGCATGTGTGTGAAGTGGGTCATCACAATGGCAACCGTCGGGGCAAAACAATGTCATTCATGTGACAGTAGTCAGATGCGAATGAAAACTGAAACGATTCTTCTACAAGCTAACATGCATTAAAATGATAGCAAACGCTCATTGAAATCAATTTGACAATATTCATGCAAAAAGAGATAGAAACACAGTGCAAAACATGAGAAGCAGACTTATGCTAAAATAGCTGAGCTGAAAATGCCGAAGACTACTGGATGTGACGTGGGATGTCAAATTTGCAAGGTTGATGTGAGAAATTAGCTTTGCAGCATCTGGTTCTGTTGTAGTGGCTACAACTACCCTCCAAAATTTTTCCTTATCCTCGTTTTGGAGCCTCCCTACCAACCTTTCACATCACCATGTCTTGCTTCATGAAGTACACAAGCTTCAGTGATTCTTTACAGAAAGGCAACCTATCTATCAAAGCTTGATGCATTCCCCTCATAAGATGTTTCTTCGGACTTGGTCCAACTGCAGGATAAGTAGCTCCCTCAAGAAATTGTGCAATTCTAGAGGGAAACCAACCTTCCCTCCAGAAGTTGTGCAATTCAGTCTGGCAGATGGCTGGGCTCCAAAATTGTACAATTCTGCCAGTCAAACTTCATCCAGAAAATAGCACAATTCCTCCCAGTAGGGCTACTTAGCCCATAAATTGCACAATCCTGGGATGTATTTAGTTGCTCTGCCCAGAAATGATGCAAATATCCTCGGCAACCAGCCCATCTTCCTTTCAAAAATGGGCATTTTCTCCAAGAAGTTGAAAAACCTCTTGCATGTGTAGTTTATTTGACCAGTTCCCTCTGGGAATAAGCAAAATTGATTTACATGCATGGGCTATTTCTCCCAAGGCAGCATGCAAAGGCATCCCTTGATTCAGGGATCTAATTTTAGTAGCTGGAGGTTGCATGCAAAGATCATTTTGGGAAACCTCCCACCAAGTGATGTTCTTCCTAGATTTGTGGCATGCACGTCACATATTCTATTTTATCAAAAGTCATGAACCAAAAGCTGCACATCTCATTCCTCACATCAATATTGTAGCTCCGACATCCCACATCGCATCTAGGAGTTGTGAGCACATTCAACTCAATTGTTTTGGGGTAAGCCTGCCTTCCATGTCTTGTGTTGCGTTTTTGGAGCTTTTTGTGTTTCGCTTTGTATGAATGTTGTCTACTTGATTTCAGTGAGTGCTTGTTGTTGTTTTGTTACATACTAGTTTGTACTAGCAGCATTTCAGTTTTTGTTAACATCTCACTCTTGTCGCATGCATGAAACTTTTTTTCATGAACAGTTGTCGGTTCGATGACTTGCCTCACCCACATGCATGTTGTTCCTTTTTCTAAATCTTTCATTCACCTTTTACATGCATGATCATTCACTTATGCTTAGACTTAGTATCACCATGCATTCACATTCACATTCATTTTTAGTTGCCTGTCGACGGGCCTGGGCAGTCTTGGCCCAGACTTTGCCTCACCAAGACAACATTGCACAATCCTGAAAGGGAAGGCTCTGTCTTCCTTTCAGGAAATGTGCATTTCTACCCAGTGATTGTCCTCTAGTCTTGCATTTCTCAATTCTGAGCGACAGTGATTGTTGGCCCAAAAAATTGCGTAATCCAGTCACTGAACCTGCAACCATTACTAGTTGAGATTTCGCATTGTGAAATTCCAGCAATTAGCAGCCGGGCTGGACTATGAATTGCTCAGTTCTAATAGCCAGTCCACCTCATGATAGCCTAGATTGTGCCTTGTGCAATATTGGAAGTCAATCTCCCAACCTCTCCATGGAAATTGTGCAAAATTCATGATCAATCACACAGGTATGTTACAAGTCAGTTCTCAAGTTCATTTTGGTTTTCAACTGACAGATTCCTTTCCATGAGTGTTTCCATGTTTCCAAGTATCATAGGTGTTCATCTGCCTCTCAACAGCATAAGCACAATGGTTTCTAGGAGAGCAGAGTTGAAGACACCATTTAGAGCACACTTGGGGATGTAGTTGATTAAGTGTCTATGAACTTGCCTACCCACGAAGACATCAAGTTGCTTGTAGACAAGGACATCAAGATATGATGGCAGCAACATCACAACAAGCAACACCATGAACAACGGCTGAAGGAAACATACTGGATGCAATGAATGCAAGAGGATGGTTGGTGACAACACAAAGGTGGAACAAAGTTGCAAGCTCAAGCATGTCTACTTGTGGTGAAAGAAACTTTGGAGACTCAGGCAATGAGGTGATGACACGACATGAAGATCACGCGAAGGCAAACAATGGAACAAAGAAGGAGTTGCATGTGCTTAATGTAGTAGCTCAAGGAAGAACATGAGATACACACACACGAGAGAATGAGTTGTAGTAGGAACAGGTACATCAGGGGGCGCAACATGCACAGATGGATGAAACTGCTCCCGTACAAGTTACAGATTCACCCCAGTTGCTGGCATGGAGAAAACAGGGTGAGTGGTGTTGTTTATCGCATGCAAGGGATTCCAGAAGAATGCATGTTGTTGTGCACACTTATTCAATCTAACCCATTTGGCACACTCACTGAGGAAAAGACAAGAAGCAATTCCAACTAGGGCTAAACATGTAGCTGGAAATTTATGCACATGACCACCAACACACGCTGGAAGATCAACACAAACACTATGCATCAGTGTCTTTTCAGTTCGGCCACACCCAAGAAGACCATGTGCATGCTAGCAAATGAGTTGGATTAAAGAACCATACGAATGCACCCGAATGCAACTGAGGAAAGAGTTTTCTTCGGCAAGATGTCACCATAGAGCGCATGCACACCATCATGTATGACCAAGCTTGGAATCAGCTAACCACCTTCACCATCACAAGCATGCCAAAGAGTTGGTCTCATCACAATGGACTGAGTGTCCATGATGTCTTTCATGGCTTACTCAAGCCATTTTGTCTCACATGGGCACATGTGCATTGTAGTGTAACTTCTTGTCAAGTGGAAGTTCAAGTGTCAATAGTTGGATGCAATAGTCATAGAGTAGATGAAGAGCCATGAGGGTAGATGGAAAAAGGGGAATGTCAAGGGTCACCCACCGTTTGCTATAAATAGAACGTCATAACTCATTGTATAGCCTTTTGGTTAGCCAAGCTTCCGATAAGACTATCTGAGAGAGAGTTTGGATAGTATTGTAATGAATCTTGGCTTCTCCACTACGCAGAGCTAGTACATCTCTTTGGAGGAGTAGGCGGTTGTGGCTGTAACATTCCGCTCTCAGAACTAGTGGTTGGACATGGGTGTATTGTATGACTGAAACTTACACTTCTTAATATAACAAAGCCAACATTTTTCATGCATATGTCATATTGTATTCCATCTATCTTGTTTACTCTAAATGGTATATGTATATCTTTGCTTGCATGCATGTATGGACTATTATGTATAAGTATGTATGAATATTACTGACATGTGTTGATTGGTTTAACCATCACTTTGGATTGTTATCTAACTTTTTTTCCAGTTTGTGATGCATCTTTGCTTGTGTGTTCCCTTCCAAGTCATGTGCTACCATAGGTTTTCAAGGGGTGCACTCACCCAACTCTCCGTGTGTTAGAACCATTCATGCACCTTCCTTGTCTTACTACCAGTAGAGTTATCTTACTTGCGTGTGTGCGAAATCACAGTCAAGGAATTACTGTATGACCCACTACTGGGAATCCTACACCAAATGTTTTGAGGTCTAACTGGGACTTCTTACTATGGAGATCCCTTGACATGTTGGCAGGTCCAACACTATCAACATTTCTAGCACTAGAAGGAGGGCAAGATGACAAGACTTGTCCTTTCATCCTATTTTGAATATTTTCATATCTATCATAGATTCTTGCACTCTTCTCCCTCCATGATGTTTCTCAAATCTCGAAGATGTCACCATCATGAGGGAGTCTTTTGATCACTTGTCAACTTACACATATGATGGTGAAGGTGAAGTGGCTTGGCCTGAGTTCTTAAATGAATTTATTTCCATGCTTCATGAGGAAGATGGATTTTCTGATGAATAGGCCAATTTTTTTCTTACATACACACTTGGAAAATCTCCACATTGGTGGCTTTGTAGCATATCGGCTAATAGCGTGCAGTCACTTGAGAAATTTTTGTGATCTCATTGAAGACACTTTCTATTATTTTGATCCATAACATCTTGACCAAAAACTACTACAACAACAGAAGGATCTTCATGAATCACCTCTGGATTTTTGGCAATGCTTCCGTGATTTGCAGTTTCAAGCTTCGAAGAGCTATATTAAATTTTTCTATCTTTCGGACCGATTTGAGTACTGTATTAAGAAATCTGCTCATCCCAAGAAGAAGTTTGAAATCAAGCCCCACTCAGCATTCTTCAGCGAGGGAGCTACACAATCTCAGATGGAGATGGTAACTATCACAAGTGACTGTCTTCCATCCCCTCATCAAACCGCTCCACCACTGTAGAGTGATGTGGGAGATCATGCTCACACATCAATTAAGCTATCACATCCTCCCAAAATCACTTCGCTTAATTTTCGTGTACATTTGTGTAATATTCCTAACCCAGAATATTCCTCAAACCCTAGCAAAAACTCCAACCAAATATGTGCAAATGATATAATAACCGAGAAGTGATAAAATAATAGTGGAACAACATATAATAATGTAAACCATAAATATAAGCAAATACACAAGAAATGCAGCGAGAAATGCTAAGCCATTTTATTATACTAAGCAATAAATAAGTACAAGAGGTGATTAGATAGATGGCACCTCAACTTGCACAAGGCAAGTGAAGAAATACTCTCAGAATGACAAGAATGGCCTCTTTGTGTGGATGTTGTTGTTGTGCTGTTGTTGCTGCTAGAAAACAAATGATGATTTGGGGCTACTACCCTCCTCAGAAAATGCTAAAACTATGGATTCAAGATCTACTCAAGAAACCCAGAAAAACCCAGAAAGCTTTCCTAGAATGGCCTCACACTGATCTGTGTCCCAGCTGCTAGGAAACTTTCATGCTATCGTTGTTGCTAGAAATCAAATGAGGATTTGGGGCTGCTCCCCTCCTCAGAAAATTCTGAAACTTTGGAATCGGACTCTACTAAAAAAACCCAGCAAAACCCAGAAAGCCTTTTTGAAATGGCTGACCCATGAAATTCTCCCCCTTCGAGTTCTGCGCAGTTCCTCAAAGATGCTGATGAAACTGCTGCTGAAATGCTGATGGAACTACTGTTGAAATGTTGATGAATCTACTATTGGAATGTGAATGGGAATACCTTGCCCAAGCAGGCACTCGAAGGCCCCCAAGGCTAAGGGTGAGATCTCCGAACGGAGACACTCAATGCATTAAACAATGTTGTAGACTAGCTAAACAACCAGTGTGCTCTAAGTCGAAATGACTATCACAAATGCTCATAACCAGAATGATCCAAAATGAGGGGATCCTCTCTATTTTATAGCCCCTGCCTCTCACAATCCCTAGGCTCACCTCCTCCAGCGTGAATCCCCTCTTGCCATGTGTTCTTTCCTCCTGCGCAGTCCCTCCATGTGTCTACGTGGGCCCCATTTCTGTGTCCCCCTTTGGCCCGCTTGGCTCCTCCTTAAGTCACAACTTTGTGCTAATAGGAAGTTAATTTTTTTATTCTTATAGTGATTTATGTCCTCTATCCTCAAGTTTTTATTTATAAATAACTATAGAAGGAAAATATTGGGCAAAATCGAATATTCCGATTAGCCATGGCTAATTAGGAATATTACAGTCTCCCCTGGAAAAATGTTGTTTGTCCTCAAGAAATTGAAGTGATGGATGCTGCAAGATCTTCTCACTCTCCCAAGTGGCATCCTCATCTAGCAAATTCTTCCGCCTCACCAAGAATTCCCAGATCATCCTACTCTGCAACTGCCTCTCCCTGGTATCAATGATAGCCTCCGGCTGCAACACCAAATGCCCCTTGTCATCCATGGAAGGTAGCTCATCTGTCACTGTCACCTGCTACCCAATGCCTTTTTTAGGCATGATACATGGAAAATGTTATGAATCTTGCTGCCTTGGGGCAGCTCCAATTCATATACAACCTGTCCAACCCTGCGTATCACCCTGTACGGCCCATAAAAGCGAGGCTTAAGCTTCTCAGCCCCCTTCTGCTTTAGTGATAACTGTCGGTATGGCTGTAACCGTGGGTAGACCATGTCCCCTACCTCGAACTGTCTCTCCACCCGACATTTGTAGACATACAACTTCTGTTGGTTTTGTGTTGTAGCCATGTTATCCTTGAGAGCTCGGAGAATATCCTGACTCTCTTGGATCCATATCTTGGCTCTAGGAGCTTGCTATCACCAAACATCACGTCAGCAAAAGATAAAGGATGATCCCATATAAAGCATAGAATGGTGACATACCAATGGACATGTGATGTAAGTATTGTAGCAGTACTCCCCTAGATGCAGCCACCTCAACCATGCTCATTGTTGTCCTCTGACATAGTTACGCAAGTAGCCCTCTAGCCACTTGTTAACTATCTTTGTCTACCCATCCGTCTGTGGGTGATAACTGGTACTCGGTGTCAACTCCGTCCCCACCAATTGGAAAAGCTCCTGCCAAATCCTGCCCACAAAACAATTGTCCCTTTCACTGACGATGGTCTTAGGAAGACCATGTAGCTTGAAGATCTCCCTGAAGAATAGCTCGGCCACCTGTGCTGCTATATAGTGTGCAGATATGGCAAAGAAATGTGTATACTTCATCAGTCGATCAACGATGACAAAGATGCAATCCTTGCCCTACACCATGGGAAACCTTGTGATGAAATCCATCGAAATACTCTCCCATTTCCTCTTCGGAATTGGAAGAGGCTACAATAATCCTGCAGGATGGCACATCTCTGCCTTGTTCCTCTAGCAAACATCGCACTCCCAGATGTGTTGGAGTATGTCCTCCTTGAGGCCCTTCCATGAGAACCTCTCTCTAATGGCCCTGTAGGTTTTGGTAAACCCATGATGTCCTGCCAAAGGTGAATCATGTGATGCCTGGAGTATCTTCGTCTTGAGCTGAGACCCCTCAGTCAAGAAGATCTGGTCCCTATAATAGATGATCTCATCGACCACCCTGTACCTATCATCTGCCACCTACCCATCTAGAACCTCACCTGCAAACCTATCCTTGGAGTACTCTACTAAGAGTCAAGCCCTCCAATCTGTATCCAAGCTCATAAGAGACAACGTGGTTGGTCTACATGAAAGGGCATCTGCTACCACGTTGTTCTTACCCTTGACATACTCAATGTGAAAGTCATATGCTTGGATCTTACTGATCCACATTTGCTGCCTCTCTTGTAGCTGCTTCTGCTCCAAAAAGAACTTGAGGCTGTTGTGATCAATCCTCACGTTGTAGTGGATGTACATCCTCAATGTACCGTCCTTCTTCTTCACCAACACCACAGAAGAAGCAAAAGGACTCATGCTCGGTCAAATGTGCCCAAGAGCAAGCAACTCCTAGATAGCCCGCTCAATCTCATCTCGATAGGCCTTGGGGTGCCTATAGGGGGTGGTGATCACTGCCTGGATGCCCTGCTCAAGCTCGATAGTGTGTTCAAACCCTCGGTCCGGGGGCTTTCCTGGTGGAATCTCCCTAAACACTATGGCATACTGGTCAAGGATGGACTATACCTCCGGATGTACCATTCGCCCTGCGGTCCCTGCCTCTGATGCACGCAGCCCTACAGCCCACTCTATGTCTCCCTTTCACAAGATTGCCTCCATCCGATGAGCCGAAACAGTCTGAGGTAGATATGTGTGTTGTCCCCATATCTTCTCATTCCTCCCTGTCTTCTCATCATCCCACTCCATCTCTAGGGCCTTCCAATCTGTCGTGACCTTCCCTAGAGTGATGAGCCACTGAACACCTAGTATCATGTTGGTGTCCATAATATTGACCACGAAAAAGTGGTCAGTCAATGTATAGGTGCCCATCGTCACAGAAAGCTTTGGAACATAACGAGCACATGTCATGGTCTGATCCCCTGGGACCAATATTGAAAACCCATCGAAGCTCTCTGTCTGAATACCTCTCCGCTCTACCATTTGTGCATTGATGAAGTTGTGGGTTGCCCCACTGTCAAGCAAAACTGATACATGCTAGCCATGTACTGTCCCTCGTACGCGTAGCATCAGATACTTGGGAACTCCTCGCAATGTTGCAAGGGCCCCTCTGGTGGGTGCAAAATATGCAACACCTACTACTGGTGGTGGAGGTGGCAAAGGTCCCTATATGGCATAGCTATCTCCTGCCTCCACATCCTCCTCGTCATCCTCTTATCCACTACTCTCGAAGAAGACCTCAATAAAATGTGCTTTTCTAGCAACACGCCTATGTCATGGTGCCCATGGCTCTTGACAAGTGAAGCACAACTGCTTCTTCTTCAGCTCCCTCGTGGCATCGTCGTTAATTTATACTCGTCTTGGATTCCCCTTTGGAGGAGGAATCCTCACATCCTTCCCCTTAGACTAAAAAGTCTGCCTCTGGGGGTAAGGTGTTCAGGTCCTGGGTAAGACATCCTGTAAGTCTCGAGTCCTGCTGATAGCATCCTGGAGTGTGGTTGGTTTAGTGGATCGGACTAAACCCCGAAGTGGCTCTACTAACCCCTCAACATACATATAGACCCTCCGTGTCATGGAGAGGTCTGGCACCATCATGGAGACCCTTAAGAAATCTGTGATGTAGGTCTTTGGGCTCCCTGTCTGTTTGAGCCTCGTCAGCTCAACGAAATGCTGCTCTAGATCCCTCCGATCAAATCGCTCCATCAGTCTCCTAGTAAACTCTACATATGACGTCATTATGGAGTGCCCCAATGTAACCATCCTATGAAACCACCAATCCTGTGCCTTGCCATCCAAATGCAACATTGCCACCTTGATGGCCTCTGCCTCCAACATCTAGCTAAGCTGGAAATAAATGTCTAGCTTCTCCACTCAAAACTTTGCCGAACTGTTTTATGAGCCACCAAACGTAGGCAAGAGGAATTTGCTCACTATATGGTGGGTGTCGTCATCATGGCAATGTCGGTACCCTCTGTGGTGATCGCGGGGTCTGCTATCCTGTTGGAGCTGAACAAAATCTCTGAATGAGAGGGCTTCCTTGAACTCCTGCCCATAGGCCTAGTACTCTGCAAAATAATCGCCCATATGCCCGGGCTATGCCACTTGCTGGGTTGCGGCCCCTGTGTCTGCTCCTAAGAAGGTGGGCATGGTAGAGTGTGTAGGGGAATGTGAGGCCTCGTGCTACGTAGTATCACACTGCTCTAGCAAGTGATGGGATGCACCTAATCCCTCACCGATTTGAAAAACTTGTGGGCTCTCTTACTATCTGGCCTCTACTGCCAAGAATCTCTGCCCCATCACCTCAATCTGCCTCGACAGAGACTGCACTGATTTGAGGAGCATATCGGCAAATCTCTTCCCGTCATCGTTTGCCATCAAATACTCCTACTCTGCATCCACCACAGGCTCCTCCTGTTCTACATCCACCACTGGAACACAGTCTCCCTCTCTGTAGGTATTCTCCAGCCTATGCTCAGTGTCTCTATACCTTTGACCTCTGTAACATATATAGGGTTTTTCCCCCGGTGTCATAGATTTCTAGCTCCATAGGCTGAGCCATATTTATGCTTTGATACCACTGTAATATTCCTAACCCAGAATATTCCTCAAACCCTAGCAAAAACTCCAACTAAAAATGTGCAAATGATATAATAACCGAGAAGTGATAAAATAACAATGGAACAACATATAATAATGTAAACTGGAAATATAAGCAGATACACAAGAAATGCAGCGAGAAATGCTAAGCTATTTTATTATACTAAGCAATAAATGAGTACAAGAGGTGATTAGATAGATGGCACCTCGACTTGCACAAGGCAAATGAAGAAATACTCTCAGAATGACAAAAATGGCCTCTTTGCATGGATGTTGTTGTTGTGTTGCTGCTGCTGCTAGAAAACAAATGATGATTTGGGGAAGCTCCCCTCCTCAAAAAAAGCTAAAACTCTGGATTTGGGCTCTACTCAAGAAACCTAGAAAAACCTAGAAAGGTTTCATAGAATGGCCTCACCCTAATCTGCGTCCCAGCTACTGGGAAACTATCGTGCTGCTACTGCTGCTAGAAATAGGATGAGGATTTGGGACTACTCCCCTCCTTAGAAAAGGCTAAAATTCTGGAATCGGACTCTACTAAAAAAACCCAGACAAACCCAGAAATATTTTCTGAAATGGCTGACCCATGAAAACCACCCCCTTGGGGTTCTGCGTAGTTCCTCAAAGACGCTAATGAAAATGCTGCTGAAATGCTGATGGAACTACTGCTAAAATGCTAATGAATCTACTGCTGGAATTCCAATGGAAATACCTTTCCCGAGCAGGCACTCAAATTCCCTCGGGGCTAAGGGTGAGATCTCCGAACGGAGACATTTAATGCACTAAACGGTGTTGTAGACTAGTTAAACAGTCAACGTGCTCTAAGTCAAAATGACTATCACAAATGCTCATAACTAGAATGATCCAAAATGAGGGGGTTCCTCTCTATTTTATAGCCTCTACCTCTCACAATCCCTAGGCTCACCTCCTCTTGTGTGATTCCCCTCTTGCCATGTGTTCTTCCCTCCTGCGCAGTCCCTCCATGTGTCTACGTGGGCCCCATTTCTGCGTCCCCCTTTGGCCCCCTTGGCTCCTCCTTAAGTCACAATGTTGTGCTACTAGGAAGTGACTTTTTTATTCTTAAAGTGAGTTATGTCCCCCTTCCTCACTTTTTTATTTATAAATAACTATAGAAGGCAAAAATTGGGCAAAATCGAATATTCCGATTAGCCATGGCTAATTAGGAATATTACAATTTGGTTGTAAGTCCATCAAGTTGTCATATGTATTTTGTACCACAACCTTCATATTCGTACTTGACTAATCCTTTGGATGATACTGTCTTGCGTTCTTCCATTCCAGACTCTACACTTGTTGTGAACGAGGAACAAGCCATCGACGGGGTTGGTGTTGCACAACCAACATGCAATGTCATTCATGAAGAGGATGACTGGGAGCTTGAACATCAACACTCAGCGAAGGATGACTCCTTTCTGTCTAAGCCTCCTCCATTCTACCCTGACATCTTTAGTGAACTTTCCATCCATGATTTCGCATGCGTATCTTCATCTATGAATGCACCCATTTTTTATCACTCGCAGGACACACCGAATGTCAATCCATCATCTTACAATGGAGGGGATAAGTTATTCAATGAAAATCCACTTGATTTTTCATCTACCTTTTCAAAAACATAGAGGATGAATTTGTTCACTTCTCATTTACCCCTCTTTTTGATTCATGAGATCATGAGGATGCCGATGAAAACACTGATTTCTCTAATCATGGTTGTCATGATTTATTTACTTCCATATTCGATCACGATCATGATTCTATCATAGTCAATTTTTCAAAGCCATTGGTTTATGATGATATATCTGACGATGAAGTCAAAACACCCAAGACTGTCGAGGCACTTCAGCCCAAGCTAATGTTTATGTCAGGCCCTCACTCTCTTGGGGTTAGTTTCACTTCTAATTAGGAAATTGTTCAATCACCCAAGGATCCTCATCACTCATCTGTATGCATTGAAGATCAATCTCACACGTAGATCACACTTCCTCCACTCGAACTGTACGATCCCATCTCTCATGCATTGGAGGAATCTGACATTGCAAGCACACATGCATGATGCAAGTTGTCTTTGTTTCTTTCGTTTGCTTGCATGTCACAGTCAAGAATGTGTGTATGCTTCACAACTGCACGTAGTGTCACACAACACCCTGATAAATCCACGGACTGCTTGTCATGTACTTGCACTCACTTATGTCTTGTGGGCACTTTTAAACATGAGGTGTGCTTGTATTCATTTTTATATCTTTCCTTCTTGCTATTCCACACAACCGGGTTGTGGGTTAACCAATGCGTCAGTAGATACATTAGAATTATCACTTCACGTGATCAGACCCATGCACAGTTAGCTTAGGAGTAGGGGTAGAGTTTTCTTTCAGTTGGTTTACATTCATGCTTGTTTTCTTACTTTTTTTGTTTGTTTGTTTGCCTGCTTTCTTGTTTTCATACTCACTTTGCTTATGCTTTTGCTTTTTATTTTGCTTTTATTTGTTGTTTGTTTGCTTTTTTTGTTCGTAGGTAGTTTTGGCATGAAACCATGTATGACTCTTGAAACAAGCTGGGTAAAGTACAAGAGGCCTTATAAAGCTATCAATACATGGTTATCTGTCATCCTTCCTCTATATGAAGAACTTGTTACTTTTAGTCCATGATATGTCCATGGAAAATATGAACTGTTTGAAGTGAACCTTGGTGAAAAAACAATGCTTGTGCACTAACTAGTGTCACCTACTCTAGTCAGTTGTTTTTGGGTTAACGCTTGTCAACTCAGTCAAGTAGAGTAAGGTGAGGGGGAAAACCTTAACAGGCACATCAGAGGTACAGTAAACTACTTATCTATAGGAACAACCTCTTTTTCTCTCAATAAGTCGGGACTCATCTTCCGCCTCTCAAAGGAATAAGTGTTATGCACAATTGTGAAAATGAAAAAATGAAGAAAAAAAGTGAAAAGTGAAAATTGCAAAAAAAAATGAAAAATGAATAAGGCGAAAGAAGAGAAAGGCTTCCTGTGAAAAGAGGTGACACAAGTAACTCCGTTGGGATACTGACCAAACTCCCTGGCAGCAAAGCCATGCTTGTGTTCCAATTTGACTCCACCAAGGTACTTTCTAGGCTTGCTGGAAGTGGAACAACACCAAAGATGAAACTAAGACTCTGATGACTATATTTCTTGTGCACAAATATACCCCTCAACCCCAATTGAAAGAACTATGTTGCATTGGCTTGGAATTTGTGTCAATTGACCAAGAGTGTGGCAGATGCTACATCTTACAATCAGGCTAGTGTGAAACCAAGATGAACTAAGAACTAAAAAATACTTCTAGAGGTGTTATACTTGTTTTTCACAAACAAGGTCCATTTGCAGAGCTAGAGTTCTACCAATGTGTCACCAAGTGTTGTAGTGGCTACAACCAGCCTCCAAAAGTTTTTCTTAGCTTTGTTTTAGAGCCTCCATACCAACCTTTCACAACACCATGTCTTGCTTCATCAAGTACACAAGCTTCAATGATTTCCTTGTAGAAAGGTATTGTGTCTATCAAATATTGATGCATTCCCCTCACAAGATGTTTCTTCGGACTTGAACTAGTTGCAGGCTGAGAAGCTCCCTCAATAAATTGTGTAACTTTGTAGGGAAACTAACCTTCCCTCTATAAATTGCACAATTCAGTCTGGCAGCCTATTGGGCTCCAAAATTGCACAATTCTACCAGTCAAGATTCTCCTAGAAAATTGCGTAATTCCTTCCAACAGGGCTTCTCAGCCTAGGAATTGCACAATCCTGAGTAGCAGTCAGCTGATCTACCCAGAAATTGTGCAAATCTCATGGGAAACCAACCCAACTTCCTTCCATAAATGTTCATTTTCTCCCAGCAGTTGAGCAGCCTCTCACATGTGCAGTTGAGTTGATCAGTTCCGTCCGGGACTGAGAAAAACCGATTTTCATGCATGGGTTGTTCCTCCCAAGGAAGCATGAAAAGGCATCCCTTGATTAAGGGATCTACTTTTGACAGCTAGAGGTTGCATGCAAAGATCATTTAAGAAACCTCCTACCATGCTAGGTGTTGTTGATTGCATGCAAGGGAATCCAACATCGTGCATGTCATTATGCACATGCACGTGATCTAACCAATTTGGCACACTCACTGAGGAAAATACAAGAAGCAAGTCTAATTGGAGTTGAACATGTAGTTGACAATTGATGCGCATGACCACCAGCACACACTGGAAGATCAACACAGAAACTATGCATCAGTGTGTTGCTAGTTCGGCCGCACCTAAGAATACCATGCACATGCTAGCAGACGAGTTGGATGGAGGAACCATACCAATGCACTCGGATGCAATGGAGGCAATATTTTGCTTCAACAAAATGTCACAATGGAGCGCATGCACGCCATCATGGACAACCAAGCTTGGCATTAGCTCACCACCTTCACCATCACAAGCATGTAGAAGAGTTTGTCTAATCACAATGGATTGAGTGTTAGTGATGTCTTGCATGGCTTTCTCAAGCCATTTTGTCTCACATGGGCACATGTGAATTGTAATGTAACGTCTTGTCAAGTGGAAGTTCAAGTGTCGATAGTTGGATGTAACATTCATAGAGTAGATGAAGAGTCATGAGGGTATATGAACAATCACAAAGGGGAATGTCAAGGGTCACCCCACCCTTTTCTATAAATAGAACCTCATAACTCATTGTACAACCTTTTGGTCAACCAAGCTTCTGCTAAGACTATATTAGAGAGAGCTTGGATAGCATTGTAACGAGCCTTGGCTTCTCCACTGCATAGAGCTAGTAAATCTCTTTGGAGGAGTAGGTGATTGTGGTTGTAATGTTCCATTGTCCAAATTAGTGGTTGGACATGGATGTATTGTATGACTAGAACTTACACTTATTAATATAACAGAGTCAACACATTTCATGCATATGTCATATTTTATTCCAGTTATCTTATTTACTCTAAATGGTATATGTATATGTTTTCTTACGAATGCATGTATGGACTATTTTGTATAAGTATGCATGAATCTTATTGAAATGTGTCAATTGGTTTAACCATCACTTTGAATTGTTAGCTAACTTGCTTGCCAGTTTGTTATGCATCTTCACTCATGTTTCCCTTCCAAGCCGTGTGCTACCGCAGGTTTCCAAGAGGTGCACTCACCCAACTCTCCATGTGTTGGAATCATTCATGCACCTTCCTTGTCTTACTACAACTATCACACCCTTGCTACAAATAGAGTTATCTTGCTTGCCTCTATGTGAAATCGTAGTCAAGGAATTACCATACGACCCACTATTGGGACTCCTACATCAAACGATCCATTGTCTAATTGGGACTTCTTACCGGGGAGATCCCCTGACATGTTGGTAGGTCCAACACCATCAACAGGTTCATAAGTTTTGATAAGATCGAGGTTAAGATTCACAAGCCACAAATCTAGGAAAAGGCGACACTTGGCAAGAGTTTTATAAAACGACCTATGCATGTAACCTCCAGCTGCTAAAAATCGATCCCTAGATCTAGGGATTCCTTTTGCATGCTTCCTTCTGCTATTTCGAGAAGAGAAACCCATGCATGCAAATTAGTTTCACTCAGTCCCATAGGGAACCAGTCAACATGAAGAAACATGCAACAACCTACTTGACTAAGATAGGGATTTGCGTAGTTTTTTAGAGGAACTGGGCTAGTTGTCCCATATATATTACACAATTTCTACGATGAGCAGGTGTCTATTGCCTAGAATTGCACAATTTTTGGGCTAAGCTATAGTGTTGGGCCAAATTTTGTAGTTTTCTCAAGGGGGTATGTCTGACTATTCTACGCAATTTTTGGGGGAAAGGATGATTCCCCTCCAAAATTTCACAATTTTCTAAGGGAGATGTTGAGACAACAACTAGCCCAATTCCGGAATGGAAACCTGTGAGGGGAGTGAAGAAAACTGACATGCACAGGCTGGCGAGCTGCTGAGAAATCAATGAAGCCTATGTACTTGACAGTGCAAGACATGTTGCTAAGAATGATTGGTAGGGAGGCTCCAGAATGAAGCTAAGGAAAATTTGTGGAGGGTCGTTGTAGGGTTATGACAAGATAATATGTTATACTAAATGCCAACTCTATCCGCAAAACTGCAATAGTTCATTCCAATATCTTGAAGTGAACTTATCATCTCTATCTAAGAAGATATTCTTTAGAACCCCATGCAACCTCACAAACTCTTTTATGAAAATTTGGGCCACCCCACTGGCATAATTGGTTGACTTGACTGCCACAAAATGAGCCACCTTGCTCAACTTGTCAATCACCACCATAGTTGCATTGTGTTGTATGTAGATTCTTGGTAAACTTGTGATGAAATCCATGAATATTACCTCCCATTTCTATTCCAGAATTGGAATGGGCTGCAATAAACCTTCTAGATGTTTACATTCCACTTTTACTTGTTGGCATTCTATGCATTTAGAAACAAAATCAGCCACGTCTTTCTTTAGACCAATAGTATAACTTTGTAATGGTTGTGAGAGTCTATTGGTATTGTGGATGGCCTAAATATAGCTTGACATGGAAATCTCTCATTATGAACCTTTTCAATTCATCATATTTGGCACATAAATTATTTTCTTGAACCTATTAGGTTGTCATTAGTGAGGTGATATTCCTCATCCCCACCATCTTGTTGCAACTTTTCTCTCATTTGTTGATATTTTTCATCATGCTACCCTACACTTTTTACTCTTTCTACTAAGTCCAATTGATAAGAGCTTATGTCTGGTAGGTGATTCACTTGAATCCTCCTACTAAGTGCATCAAAAGCCCTATTATATTTTTCTTTGATGTACTTGATCTCAAATTTGAACTCACTAAGTGTGGCCAACCATTTATCTTACTTCACATTCAACTTGGATTTCTCAAACAAATACTTGAGTCCACTATGGTCTATCATAAGTGAAAATTCCCTGCCATGGAGGTAATGCCTCCACATATTCAATGCATGAATGATGGTGTCCAACTATAGATCATGAGTCACATAATTTACCTCATGTCCATTGAATTTCCTTGATTCACAACAAACAACCTACCCTATCTGCATCAAGACTTCAGTGAGCCCTTCCTTGTAGGAATCCATACCACCAAATCCTTGTCTAGATTCGTAATCCTTAACACTGGTGCATTCGTGAGAAATTTTTTCAGTTGCTTGAAGCTTGCTACACAATGATTTTTCCACTAACATTTCTTTCCTTTTATTTGCAATGATGTGATATGATGGCCTATCTTGGATAATTTCTTGATGAACCTCCTATAATAACCTACCAATCCCATGAATGATATAATCTCATTCAAATTCCTTAGTGTTGGCCACTCCATTATGGCCTTGATCTTCTTTGGGTCAAGTGATATACCTTCCTTGGAGACAATATGACCCAAATAGTGTATTTGTGATTGGAGGAAGCCATGATTGCTAAGATTTGCATACAACTTGTGCTCCCTCAATAATGGTAGTATTGTTGCGAGATGTTTTTCATGTTCTTCTTCAGTCTTCAAGTACACCATCGTCATCTACGAAGGAAATTAGAAAATGATCCACATAGGACATACTACATTGTTCATTAAACACATGAATATGGCAAGGGAATTAGTAATTGCGAAGGGTACCACTACAAACTCATAGTGTCCATATCGTGTCTGGAACATAGTTTTATGAATATCTTCCTCTTTGATGTGCACCTGATGGTACCCAGACCTAAAATCAATCTTGGAGACCACTGATACTCCCCTCGATTGGTCAAATAAGTCATCAATCCATGGCAATGAGTACTAGTTCTTGATGGCCACTTTACTATAATCAATACAAAGTCTAAGTGTCCCATAATTTTTCTTCACAAATAGTACTTGAGCTCCCCATGATGAATCACATGTTCGAATGTAACCTTGATCAATCATTTCCTTTATCATGATGATAATGGTGGTGGTGGTTAACGTCCATTGAGACCAAATTGGTCTATCGGACCTAAAATTTTCTTAGTTTCTAATTGTATGGCTCCTCGTCTTTCTTGGCGAGATTGACGCTATAGCTTTCTTTTTTTTCTCTATGGTATTCCAACTTTCTTTATCTTGCATATTCTTCATATCTTCTAGTTCTTAGGACATTGGTGTCTTAGCTTCACGATTTACTGTGTTCGTCCTTTTGAAGATAGTCAGAGAATAAGTTTGGTCTAGGCAATATTCTTTGCTGTTAAATGAAGATTTATTTTGTGCGGTATTCGAGTCGTCATAACTGTTGATGCTTGAGGGGTTGTCGAGTTCACTCTTTTCTTGTTGGGCGGGGCTTTCCCCCTGCTTGTCTTGAGAGTTGTTTCTTTCTTGCCTGATTTCTTGTGATTCAGAGTTTTATTCAGAGTATTCCTCTTTGATGACAGTGTAGTGTTCTTTTGTTGCTCCTTCTCACCATGTAGAATTGTGGTGATTTTTTCTAGCAGAATTTTTCTAAGAGGCTTTTTGAAAATTTTTGGCTAGGTGGCCTGTCTCAAAGCAAGATTGACATCTGAAGAGGACACTTTCATAATCGAGTTTCTGGTTCCACACATAGTCTTTGCTTCTTAGGTGTATTTCAGCTGGGAATTCGGTGCTGAAATCCATTTCCACACAAATGCATGCATAGGTGGTTCTGTCATATTCCTCTGTTTCTAGGCACCTGCAGTAAAATTTTCCAATTGCATTTCCAATGGCTTTTAGCGAAGAGAAATTCCAGAGATGCAAGGGTAGGTTTGGAAATTGCACCCAAACTGGTGCTGAGGTTATGACTATTATTGAGGGATCGAATGATGGGTTCCATGGCCTCATGTATAGGCCTGATTTTTCCCAAAACCAAGGGCTAGAATCTAGAATACATTGTCTGCTTTCAGGTTTTTCAAAATCTACTATAAAGAAACCCCTAGGATAGGGGTAGATATTTATTGCATTAGGAATTAGAGGCTTCCACACCTTTGAGATCTAAATGTTTAGAGTTGTCAGCCGTGGCCAAAAACCATTGAACCAATAGATTCGAGCACTTTCAGAGAACTTCAAAGCCTCATCAAGTGAAGCCTAGACCACCTAGATAGTGGGAGTTGGGGCTTCACTGACGATATGGGCTGGAGCTTGCCCCCTAGAGACAGACGGAATTGAGCCAACAATGATTTTCGCGAAGCTGGGATCCATCTGGAGAATGCTCTCCTACTAAGTATAAAATATTACCGAAGAGAAGGCCATAGGAGATTTCTGAAGAGAAGTGAAAAGCCGCAGATCTATAAAGAAGAGGCGTAGATCCATAAACCATAGAAGGCTCAATCAATGAGAAGAGAAGTGAAGAGCCACAGATCTATATCACGACTTGGTTACACATTACCATTTATATTATATTTCATAAGAGCTTCAGATTTGGAACTCAGAAGAGCCATAGATCTGCTCATGTAGAGACGGCACAAAAGACCACAGTACAGATCTGCTCATGTAGAGATGGAAGATCTGCTTTGCAAATGATTTTTGCCGAGCAATTGGTCATATGATATGGTGCTTGGATGTTGGTGTTGCTCCAGGCAATAGTTCAATAGAAAAACCAATTTCCCTATGGGGATGTATTCTCAAAATATCTGTCGAAAGCACATCCTTAAAATATTGCAACATGAGATACTTCTTCAACATCTCGATTTCCTCTTTCCCCGTGCTATCACTATATTTTTCACTACGAAAAATTGCACAATGTACAATTTTTGGCCTTTCTAACAACTATGTTTGGCCTGCATTGTTGTAATCATCCTCACTGAAATTGGCTTCCACTTACACTGTAAAAATTTTGTTTCTCCAACATCATCCAGACATTCAATTTATTTTTCATAACAATCCACTTTGGTCCTATGCAAGTACAACCAATCCATGCCAAATAATATCTTGTACACACTCAATGGTAATAAATTCAAATGTGTCATTGTGGGCATGTCTTTGAGCTCAAATGTGCATCACCTCACCTAATGATTAATTTTTATTTTTGTTCTAGTTGCCAATTGAATCAATCATGTCTCTTCATGCAATGCCTTTGACCAAATTGCATTTTTCCATGAACTTTGGGCTTACATAGTTGTAGTTAAAATCAAGATCAATCAAAATGGAAACAATTTGGTTCCAGAAACTTACCTTCCATCTCAATTATGGATGGATGGTGGTATGTCCAGTGATTGTCTACAACTACATAAATTCTAGGAAAATTCTGAGCCACATCGCCCACTGTGTGAGCCTCTTGGGCTCTGTAAATCTTTGTTCCTACATTTTTTTGGTGTGGGCAGTCCCTTTTCCTAAAATTATCACCACATGTCCAACACTTTAGCTTCTATTTGCCTTCAAGCTTGTGCTACTTTGATGATGGTTGTTGTGTACTTTCAAAAAATTTCTTGGGCCAATTCTTCTTATTTCTAGTGTTTCTCCTTGCCTTCCAGTCAATTTTAATTTATGGTCTATGTTTCTCTTATTCATAGTAGTTTTTCAACTTCTTAATGGCATCCTTCAATGTCTAGGGTTCCAAAAATTCAATTTTGTCTTTGAATGTCAAGGGAAACCCACTAATAAATCTATAAATTTGGCTTTCTCCTCTTTGAGATATGGCACATATCTGAATATTTCCAAGAACTTAGTGACATACTCATCATCGATCATGTGTCCCACATTGAGTTCATAGAATTCTTTTGCCTTGTGTTATAGACATATTTGGGCACTAAAACCCCAATCACATATGTCGATAAACCAAGGGATCTTAAACCCCTAAAAGTGTTGTTTCATACCCTAAAGGATCATGTTCAACTGATTACATCATTTCCCAAAAGTTCCACCTAAAAAACTACTCAGAATTGGTTAAAACTGACCCATACAGACTGCTCCTTGGTCAAGGGGTGATGCATCTCACCTATTACACATGGGGGGTGTGATGCATACTGAAAAGGCTTTCTGTAGGGTGTGATGGGCAAGAGTAGACAAATGGCAGAGACAGTTTTCTAAATGGAAACCCAGAGAATCTTCTAGAAACTTCTCATATGACACTTGCCTCTCTGAATTCGCCCAGGGATGAGTAAGAGATCATGCAATCTCCAAGTGGAACCAAGAACTATTAGTGAAATGACACTAATCAAAAAACCATAAGCTGAATCACCCCCTTGCAAATATCTATATATGGATCCCTCATCACAGAGATCTAGAGGCTGGAACTTTGTAATTTGTAAGGAAGTGTTGTTGGTTTCTCTTTGAGACATTGTATTGTTGGGTGATCTTGCTTTTCATGAGGTGAAGAGGGCTTTCATGCTGGGAGGATGATGCTGGATCAGATAGCTAGGTTGTAATCCTCTCTTCTACTTCTACTATAAATAAAGTTATTTGAGTTTTCCTCCATATACTTGTGTACTTATCAATCTTGTATTTGTGAATGCAATTGTATGGTTAATGTACTTTTGATTCTACATTATTTATGGTATTATAGATCTCTATGATTTGATGGTGTTTTTTTGCTTTGGCTCTATAGGTGTTCTTTAAAGTGGGACAAGTGAGAAAGGAGTGGAAAAATCTATCAAAGGAGAAAGAAAACAAGCAAGGAGGCAAGCGAAAGATTAAGGTTGGTGCTCTCTACTTCTCTCTTATCTATCATACATAAAGGAAAACACAAGTTACTTTGAATTGTTTGTTTCTAAGATAGTTACCCGTCTTAGTGGGACTAGCAGATCAAATAGACACTAGTTTTCCCAGAAAAAAAATAGTGACTCTGCAGGGGAATGAATAGTTTGTTTGTTTGTTACTGTTGTTTGCTTTATAAACTACAAACGGAGCTTGAAGTTAAGCTAACTAGCCTTCGAACAACGTTTTCTATGCAATTGCAAAGTAGATCGACACTGCTTCAATCAATCTTTGGGTTGGTTTATGAACTGAACACCTGACTTGCAAACATCCTAAGTGCCCTTGTGGTAGCTCATAAACCTCATAAGATCATACCCATATACTTTGTGTTTACTGTCCATCATAGCTCAGCCTAAATCACTGAACTTAGTGACACATTTTGAGTAAAAACCAAGCTCAGTTTCATTCCCTGGCCCATCGTACTGTCTCTCATTGGCAGCCTAGATGCATCGCACCTCCCGTGTGTTGCAGGTGAGATGCATCCCTGTTTCCCTTAAGAACAGGTGCAATGATTGAATGAAATTGTTTCCTTCTCTGGAATTTGGGTTTTTTCTTCATTGTTTTCAGCTCTATTCAGTAGTTTCGCTGCTTATGATCAGTATCTCATTGTTGAAGCCTTCTTCCTTTACATTATTCAACCTCCCTTAATCAGGAATTGTGAATGTTTTTTATGTATTTTTCATCATTTACAGTCCTCCTTTGTCAAGAGTAGCTGAATCGAACTGTCATCTTTTGATTCAAAAGTGTCGTAACTCTCATTTTGAGTCAGGAAGAAAAGTGTCATAAAGTCTTCCTCTTCTAGATAGTCGATTGTAATTTTGCCATTGTATTTGATTTGAATTGTCAATATTTGAAGTGTCGAAAACAATTTTCCATTCGAAGTCGAAAGTGTCGTTTTAGTTTTCCTTTCATTTTGAAAAGAAATTTTTGAAGTGTCGCTTTGAAGAAGATAGTTCAGATCTGTACGTAGTTTTCCTTTTTGGCATTCATACATTAAGGAAGCGGAAAAACAAATACATTCATATGCATTTTCATTTAGACTGCATGCGGAAAATGATTTAGAAAAAGTGAATTTAGTGTGTGCTCTCTGCTCTTTATTGAAAGAATCATACTTTTCTTTCCTTAGTAGCTAGGATTTTCATTGCTAAAAAGAAAACAAATGACTGTTTATCATTTTAGATTGCATATTTATGAAGTTTACATCTACATCACGTAGTAAACCTTGAAAAAAATTCTTCTAAGAAAGATCAACTCTATAATAAACCTCGATGAACATAAAAACGCTTTGGAACCTAATGCACAACATCTAAAAGTCTAGGTTAGAGATGTATTCCGACATCGTATAACCTGGTAACTATTGTTTTCATTGAAGGTTGGGTGATTCCTCCTCTTTGATATGACAAGTGCCAGTATGGACTTGTGCTCCCTGTACCATCGAGTATATATTGGGTGACCACAATAGGCTGATATCCTTTATCCTTAGGAAGCCATGTCTACCGCCCTATTGATCACAATGCATTGAACACAACATTCAGGAAGATTGACTGCCATATGTAAAGTCCTTGGTAATTTCTCTTTAATTTACCACCAATGTGCATGTTGCAATTTTGTGATTGGTTTGGTAATCCCTCTATCTAGTCTTCCAAAGTAGTCACTTTCATTCCTTTTCGACTCCCTAAAAGAAAAGTTCCATCTGAGCACTTGTCACTTCAGGCTCATTAAAAATCAAAGGCGACTAGAGTCACCTTTAGATTTTTCTTGACTCTTAAAAATTGAAAAAGCAAGTTCTGTCAAAGCATCATAAAATTCATTTAATTCAGAATAACATCCCTGTTCCTTCATTGATTTTAGGTTGAGGTAATGGAGTCCACCAATCAAGGATTTCCCCTTGGGGGAATTCCTAGTCCTTTCTCTTCTTGGGGAGATATTGGTGTTCCTTATATGGCTACATTGTCCCTTCCAGGAATCACAATTGGCTTGCCAGTATGGCTATTCTCAACCTCTGTTGTTCAAAACACCATAATTCCTAAGAAATCGAATCAACAACCAGATGATACTAGAGTTACTCCCTCACCTTCTACTTCGTTTGTTTCTCCCTCTCCTTCTTCCTCTTCGCTTGGTGAAACTAGTGATACTAAAAACCAAGTAACTAAGAAGAAGAAGAAAGGGAAGGAGAAGAAGAAGAAGAAGCCAGTCGCATAAGGGGGAAACCATGCATCGTTCGAAGAAAATCCGCACACTGCATCTTCCAAACCCAAATCTCCATGTGCAATTTGCAAAGGAAACCACTTTCATCGAGATTGTCCTTGCATTTCGCAGATCTTGAGAGACTAGTCTCCCCGTTTGCACCATTCGGTGTCATCAACCTCTGTCGATCATGTTGAGAGTACACCATCGACTAGTGAAAATGAAGTCAATAGACAAAAAGGAAGATTCAGATTTTCCTTGTAGGTTGTGTGAAGGTGATCATGCCCTTCACCGTTGTCCTTTTCTGGATGAAGCTAAAAGTGTCTTGGATAACCATCCTGTTTCACTGCAACGATTTCCACCTGGATACAAGAAACTCTTACCGAGTCCATCGCTAGTTGAAAATCCTACTAACATACCTCAGTTGTTGGTTGCAATGCCTGTCATTGAAGATAAACCCTCTAAGTCCTTATCAGACCAAATTCAATAGGTCGTGACGGCAACTGACCCAGTCTTGCCTTCAGAAGGTCCACCTTCATATGATACAATTTCCAAAGAGAATGAGAACAACACCATTCAAATTATTTTTGTTAATACAGAGTTTGATGAACATGGGGGAAATCTACCCATTCCTTTACCACAGGAGGGAAGTTCCCCATTTCAAGAGATTCATCCAGCCGTTTATTCGGTCCCCCCTCCAAGCAATCTAGTCGTTTCTTTTGATTTGAATCTACTAGCGGGAACCCACCTTCCATCTAATGTACCAATCCGAATCATAGTATAAGTTTATAGAATGATCATGTCTGGCACTATCATAGATGAAGGGGATTCCATGAGTATCCTTTCCTCAGATGCTTGGAAAGCACTTGGTTCACCATCGCTTCTGCTTGAGAGTCAAAATTTGTCAAGCTTCAATAAAGGAACCAGTCAACCGTTAGGGATCCTTCCAAATTTTCCTATAACTTTGAGAAGGAAAACCATTCATTTGAACGTGATGGTAGTCCAAGGGCCACTAGATTACAATCTACTCCTTGGGTGTGACTACATTTACAACATGGGAGCTATTGTTTCCACACTCTTTCGGGTGATGTGTTTCCCGTATGAAGGCAGAATGGTATAGCTTGTTGACCAGCTTTCATTTCCAGGTTCAAACATAGCTACGAGTCAAACACCATACCTAAATGGTCTCTTTGCACAAGGAATGTCTCTTCAACCTCCAGTTCATCCACCTAATTACCGCGAGTGATTCGGTGAATGTGATGAAGCTTAGGGGGCATGCACCCTGGTCTGCTTCGACAAGTGAACCCAGCTAAAAAAGAAAATTTCCTTGTAGGTTATATGATTGGTATGAAACACCATTTCCATGTAGGATATGGGATTTGTCTGAAACAATATCTCCTCACACGTTATGTGATTGGAAGCTCACACCATTCACCTTTGTCTATTTCGATGGACAGAGCTGAGGAAGTGTTTTGTTTGCTCTGCAGACGAAATGATCCTGCTTAAATGCAGGAACATCCATAAGGGCACTGGAAATTCTAGTTTTCTCAACACCTGGGGGCATGCAAACCTTTTTATGCAAGTGAAAAGTGACCAACCTTACAGTGTTTTAGCTTAGCTCTGAGTAACAACTTCTTAGGTTAGGTGACTGGTTTGATATCCACCATTCACTTTTGTCGGTGGCCTTGGCAAAGCAAAGGAAACGTTTTTTCTAAACTATCCTAACTAATCTCAATAGTTATTACCTATTAGTGCAGTTAGCTCTATAGTTTGATCATTTTTAGCCTACATGAAAAGGAAATGATCAAAGTTTCGCATGGGGCAAGCTCACTAAAAAATGAACCTACTAATAAGAGACATCTTTAAAGATGACTAAATCGAGCAATGTTTCTGCAAATTTCAAGCTCATTAAAAAATAAACCTAGCACTAAGCACATGTTGGCACAAGGTTCAAGCTCATTAAAAAATAAACCTGCCACTGAGCACATGTTGGCACAAGGTTTAAGCTCATTAAAAAATAAACCCGCTTTTCGGTAAATAACCTTTGTGATTGCATTGTTATCAGCCTTTTGAGCCTTGGTCATGTTCTTATGTCACCTCCACTCTTTTAGGCGATCAAATGCCTCCACTTGATTGTTTACCCTTTTGAGGAACAACTGCAATGAGTGATTCTGTTAGCCACCCTCTTTACACTACTGTGTTTGAGAAGTTCCAAACTTACCTGGAACTAGTTGCTACCCGAAAACACCACTCGTTCCTAAAAAATGAGTCTCTTTTAAGCTCTTTTTAGACTCGTAAAAGATGAAAAGATTGTTGAGCTACTAGCATTTCTAGCTTGTTAAAGTAAAGGGAAGCACCATCCATCCTCTACATTTTAATATTTTTGTACCTAAGGGATCATTCTACAAAAAGATTGAGCGCTTGTCTTTTTCGGCTCACTAAAAATATCGAAAAGTCATCCCTTTAGTATTATTTTATACTTTTTCAAACTTAAGGGATTATGCCATGAAAAAGGACTGCTGGAGTTTCCTTTTTGTCCCTTTTCAAACTCTCTAAGCATGAAAAGGACCTATTTATCTTTGTCATTAAAATCATTAAAACAATAGCGACAAAATTGTCCATATAGGCAAGATTTAGTTTCACTGTCACTAGGATCGCTAAAACATAGCGACATGTTTGCCCAAAGGGAAAATTATAGAATAAGCATATGTTATCCTCCTCAAGCTTGACAAAAATAAAGAGGTATTGGTCACCAATGACTGGGGAAAAAGGGAATAAAACTTGAAGAACTTCATTGGTAGCAAGTCACTCTTGAACATGACACTTTCACTCCATCACGATGATTGATTCGGGTTGGGTTATTCCGTTCACCGGTCACATCACCATTGGTCCTCCATACCATCCATTTTTGGGGTTAACACTACCAATCCATTTTAGTCTCGCCAATATGTTCAAGAGAAGTTGCTCAGAGAATTCACCAACCCAGCTAACGCCTCATCCACTGCAATACCTTCACTCTCCATTTTTCTTGACTGCCATTCCTGAACCTTGTATCATCATATCACTTTCACCTCCAAAAAATCATTTGCTTCGTTTTGTGTCATAGATGTGGGATTCATTAATTCCCTCCTATTATGGGTCACTTCTTGTCGACATCAACTCATTATCCAAGAATTTGACTTAGGAACAACCCTTTTAGTGCTTTGAAGCTTGCATGCCTCAATGGCAAGTTTCTCATTTCCGGCGACAAGTTTACATCAATGGCCTTCGACTGAAAGATTTTGTGTGTTGTTCAACATCGACTCATATATTCACACCACATGAATTGTATTATAGTACCTTAAGGGTCATTATCATTATCGATGATTCCTCTCACGCCTCTTAACAGCTTACATCATTAGCTGGTAATCAGGCAATGTCTTTCCATGTTCAACTTCAGAACATCTTTTCACATGGATCGACTTGTACATTGGACCAAGATTGAACAAGTTTGAAGACCTCGGATCTAGTTTCATCCATCCGGCTTTGATATATTTAGGAAAATAAAGACATCAAATGTACTCCATAGCTACACAGATGATCATCCAAGCTAAGGGATGATGGCTCTACAAGAATAACCAATCTGCAACAGCAGACAATTGTCTGTCCTATGTACATGAAAATGAATTTTGAAAGCTGAGCATGGGAATGCCCACCTTAGCTAGATCATGAAA
>APFE030377980.1:45932-99756 GCA_000404065.3 Pinus taeda | reverse complement strand
ATGATCAAGGAGGAAAGAAGAGAGGCTAAAGAGGGCGAACAATGAATTCGAATCCCCTCTAGACAGTGGAAAACATAAATTTTAAACAAAATTGAAAGCTGAGCATGGCATGCATGAATTCAAACTTTATCAATTCTTTTGTTTAAATAGCAGCAAGAGATTAAGAAATGAAACACATAAACACACTTACAATGACAAGTAGGAAACACACCATCAACATAATAATCCACAAGAATCCACAATGAAGTCTGCAAAACCCTGGCCTTCCTTTTCCTCAAATTGCAGAGATACAAGTCAAAAATACAATAGAGCTTCTCCCTCTAGAGTCCCACCATGAAAATGAGAAAGAGAAGGCATAATATAGAAGGTCAAACCTCTTCCCCCACTCTAGGGGTAGAGCTCAGCTTCCTAGGAGCTGTTTCAACTAATTCTAAACTAATCACTAGATAATAGGCAGTAAAAACAACTTGCCTCTAAAACTTAGGAAACCTATCCATGCATTAAATATTTACCATTTACATCAAGGAAACTTCTAGAAGTGTTCAAGGAGAGTAAAAGTATCTAAGTGCCATGAAAATTACACAAAAATCCATCATTTACATGCCTCAAAAGTCAACCAAAGTAAAAACAGTGTTTTGCTGGCCGAACTAGTCAAAACAGTGAAATTTCCCTGAGTGGTCGTGCCCCTCACTTTGACTGGTCGCGCGCATTGACATCTCTGTTTGAGGGCCTTCCCGGTGTCCAAATCAAGTGCAAGATAGCTCATTGGAAAGGTCTATGAGTATACTTTCCAACCCCACTAGAATTTCTGAATTTGGAGTTGATTGGACCCCTCAAAAGTCATTTCTCCCAAGGCAGCTTTCTGCAACTCAAAAAAGGGGCAGAAAGTCAAAATTTGCATGTATTTTGAGCTTTTGGGAGCCCAAATCTTCATAAAATCTGAAACCCATCCATAGGAAAGTGTATTTTTGCATGAAAATTCCAAAAATATAGAGTTTTCCCCGTTCTGAGCTGTCCCCATGACTAGTCGCGCACGGGGTGAGACCACTCAAATGGCCAAAACCTGTAAAATTCCCAAAAAATTCACAAATGACAAAATTTTCTCCAAATTTCTTGAAATTTGGGCTGGGAGTCCTCAATCATGTACCATGCTCATTCAAATAGGCTTTGGCCAAAATTTGGAGTGGATCGGGCGTTTTCCTTCGTTTTTGTGTTTTGGCCAACCGTCCTTGGAGCACCTTCGTTCTCGCCGGTATTTTTGACATTTCTTTAAATCCATGACACCTGTGCAAAAATTGAATGAGGGTTTTCTTCCTTGGCATGTTTTGGACAAAAAACTCTCTCAGTTTTCTAAAATTCATCTTTGACTGCTCTGAAACATCATTTGAGTGAGACTTGTCCCGATGTGTGAAACAAGGAATTTTGTCGAAATGGAGCGAAATGAAGAGGATAGGGGGCTTTTAAATTCTTGGGGAAATTTTTGGGAGTAGGGAGGGATGTTAGGAAGCAGGGGAAAGTGGAATCTCAGAGATTGAGTGAGGGGAAGGGGTCGAAAAGGGAAAAACACAGGCCAAACCTAGAAAATTGCCAGGTTGTAGCTAGAAACTAGGGTTTGTGCAAAAATGAGGAATTTGGGTAATCTGAGTGTTGGGAAGTGTATGATATGGTACTTTAAGGATAGGGGAAGGTGTATGAACATCAGGAAACAAGTTTTGCCATTGATTTGACCATCCAAGAGAAATTGGTTTCAAAACCCTAGGAGAGGGAAATGAACTTGCCAAGGCACAACTGAAGCATGAACAAGATGTAAAATGACTCATTAGACACTGACATGATAATGAAAACCCTATGAATGATGATAGACTCAGCTGGATGATGACATGGATTGACATTTGGGCAACTTTAGAAAGAGTGAAAGCAAACCCTAGACCTAATGCCTAGTGACCAAATTTTGCTTGAAGACTCACTGAAATGACAAAATTTGACCTTGACACTTCAAAATCACTATGTAAGAGCCCATTTGATCACTGGAGGAAGGCTGTAAAGACTGACACTAACACTTTCGATGGAATTTTCACAAGTATGAATAACTAGAGGTAATCAGAAAATTATCCTGATAATTGTCATTAAACTTTTGACTGGGGCATGAGTGTATAATGATAAAAATTGCGTTTCTTTGATATTGGTTGGCTCATAATTGATTTGTTTGGTGAAATTGAAGAAAGATACGGTTACCCAGGTGCTTCAAATCTGTAAAAGTATCAAGTGGTGTTGTAGTAGTATATCTTGAAGGTTCCTAGCTATATAAGAGCATTTATATGCTTGCTGAGCAATCATTGTTTGCATCAGATAAGAGATATATTGTTGGACAAGTTTGGTATAATTCTAACACATTATTGAAAGATAACTTTATTTTGGCACTTAGGAGATTTGAAGGTCTTCTTGATTATGTTAGACATCTCCTAAGTTGAATTATCATTGGGATTTTCTTACTTGAATAAGAAGCATTGCTTGCATGTTCTATTATCACTGTTATCTTGAGAACCTAGGCAAAGCTTTTGTCGTGTTTGACATGACTTGAAAAGTTAAGGGCATTGAGTATTCTTGTCACATTGCATAAAAGAATCATTGGCTAATTGTTGAAAGGATAAGCGCTCGAGTTGTCATTTGACTTATGGTTCAGGTTTTAAGTGGATATCTATTTTTTGAATTTTAAGTTAGTGCATTATTGTGGAGAGCATTCATCTCAGGGAAATTTTATCTTGCGGCTATCCTCCTATTCTTATAACTGAGATCGTCTCTTGAATATATTCTATGGCTTAGTTTTCTTCTGATGGAATTCCGCTGTCCAAATGTGTTGATGGATTCTCTTATAGTGGGTTTTGAAGAAGTTGGTTTTACTGGGATAAAGATGCTTCTTGATGTCAGACAATGAGGTCTTGACGGTATATCATTTGGAGTTATGGCTCGAGCAAAGCCCAATGAGGCGGTGGAAAAAGAAATTTGGGCTGTTACAATAGTTTCACTTGAAAAAATATTAATCTTTGAAGAATTTTTCAAATTCGTTCCAATTTAATTATTTCTCAACAATGCATTTGTCATTTTTCAATATTCCCACCATATGTATTCTTTTCCCTTTAGGTTGTATGTGGAAATATTGGCTTTCATGTTTTCAAAATAATCATCAATTTTGAAAACATTCTTCATGCCTAGTAGCCAAGCCTCTACCTCTTTTTATTTCTTCATATCCCCATCAAATGTGGGTGACTTAGATCTCTTGAATTCCTTAGGAATATAAGCATTTTTCTTTCTTCCCTGATGACGATAATGGTGATGATGAGAATGATGGTGATGTCTCCTGGTAATATAAAATGATGGTCCGCTAGAGTGATGCATATAAGTGTTAGTTCTTCATCTTGGGGTTCTCAATGGTGCATTTCCCCACATAGTACATTCACTTTCTTTCTTATGCCTCTTCATACATCTCCTACCATTTGTCCCATTTGTTTTATCTTCTAACTCCCAAAGGCTCCTCCTATCTCGATGACTAGAACTCATCTCAAGTTGTCTTTGTATCTACAAATCTAAGAGACTTTGCAGAATGATGACATTTATTTCAACTTGTTTCTCTTGGGATTTCACCAGTCTCTCATTATCTGCCTCGAAGCTATAACTTCATCCCTTATGATCCTTAGAGTATCCATCCAATCTAGAAAGTGAGCCCCTCCTCCTTGATCAATTGATATTTCTTCTTCATTTGTCCTGACCTCTTCATTTCCTTGTTGTGATTGATCAAAACTATATTGCACCATTATGGTCCTCATTTAGTGTTTATCTCTGTCTTTTGCTACTTATGATGTGTTGTCAATCACACACAACTGTCAACATGTAATAAATAAAAAAACAACAAAATTATGTCGATGGTACTGCTCCTACAAAGTTGTTATAACAAATTGTTTGCAACAAAATAATCCACATTAGCACATGGTTATTTACAAGGCATCAAGTCATTAACTATGATATACAAGCTTGCAGAATTCATGAAAGGTTTTAACTGTTAATAACAACCGTTAATTTATTCATGACAATGAAACATGTCAATTGTCTATTTTTTCTCTACTTCGATAAATTACAGTCAATATATCAATTAGGCATGCAATTAAGTAGTTTAGACCAAATTTTAACACCTAATATTTATCATACTATATTTCTGGAAATAATCTAGAATTTCGATTGGAAAGATTTGTTTTTATATTTCCTTAAACATAACTCATATAATCCAAATGTTACCCCCAGATGATATGATACCACTTGTAAACACCCCACCTGCCTCAGTGGAATATCCACTTACTAATCCAATTTTTCTTATTCTATTAGAAAAATACGATAAGTTTTTTTCGTCTCTTATGTGAATTTTCCTTATAAATTCCCCTTTCAATGATTTACTCAGATCATAAGTGATGGACCCCACCATATTTATATATCCAACAGTCACAGTAGATCAAGAAGATAAATAGTTTACATGGGGGTATCCCTCCTGCTGATGTCACATTGGGCGGGTGTTTATGCAGAGATCTTGGCCTCCATTCCTCCAAAACATATCGTTGACATGCATGGGGGGTACCCTCCTTGGTGACGTCATAGGGGGGCACATACCATCAACTTTGAGGCATGATTCCACACCGTCTGATCAGTGTGTGATGGATCCCACTCGTTGCTAACCTCCACCATGTAGTAAATATATTTTTAATATACAATGTAAAGTTTTTTAGCTAGAAAATTAAGGATCCTGACATGGTAATATACCATGTATTAATTTTCCTTGATTTCACATTTTAAAAATGACTGGGTTATTCTACTTCGGGGCCATGGAACTTCTAGGTTTGATCCCACCAAAACTTATCGTCATTCAAATATGTATATCAATTTACATATATAAGTATTATAATATACTCTATGACAATGGCGAGAGGATATATATTGTTTTTCTCATACATAGAAATACATGTATTCATATATGTAGAGCTATAGTCACTACTCAATGTGAGATTGTCGCTACAAAACATATTGTCCACTCATTTAAGAGGATTTAAAACATGTATGAATGCATTCATAGAATATGGTTCCTTTCATTGTTGAACTAGATCACCTACGAGCATGTATGCTATATGATTGCACCAACAAAGTCAATAAGAAAACATACAACTCTAGATTTTTGGTAGTATCATGTGCGGTGGCACAATTCAACACGAGGACATCAATCACACATACACACACACACACAAACATATATATATATATACTCCACAAGTTCATGTCAATATTTTAATGAGGAACATTAAACTAGGATATCGAGTAGTTGGGCATTCTATCCTGCGACACATATAGCAGGGTTCACCACTGCCTTTTCTTAGATAAAAAAATTCAATCCTGAAACCATGACATATTTTGATGGATACTAGAGAATTCATTCCAAATAACATCAATAGGATTACAAGTGAGATATAATATTTTATCGTTGTTGTTACACAATAATATGAGTCTATACTAGTTAAGTTAGCAATTACAACATATATTATACCATTGCAGTAATCTTGAATTACAACATACATTCATTAACATTGTTGATACAAGAGAAACACTTATCTTTAAGTATTTTAGGTAACTGAGTTGGGGGCAAGGACTCTCCACCTAATTTTAGATAGTTGTAGCGAATGCTCACTTGCGTATATCACCCTTGAGATAGATTCAAAATTTTGAGGGGTTAATGCTCAGGGACTAAAGCACAAATACTAAATTAAATAGGAACTAGAGATTATGCCACATCCTCCCTTGAACTAAGCTGCAAATCGACCAATGAACATAGACACTGAGGTTCCACCCAAAACTAGGGACTCCATAACCAAAACCAAAATAGTAAACACAATAGAAAGTTTTCAAAAAACTTCCAGGACTTTTCCAAAAGAATTTCCTCCAGCCCAACTGTCAGGAATTTATGAGAAATACCATATACACCCTCTCGTTTATGGGGACTTGAGAGGAAAATTCCTCCTCACCTGAAACATTTCCTTACATACTTATTCAAACCAAAATATATACTTCTCCGGTGAAATGTTGTAACACATAGTTCATATTTTTCCCTATGGACAATAGAAAAAATCATATTCCCTATCCCAAAAGTTTTATTCCAGGCTCCTATGTTTTCTATACTATGTTATTGGACCCAAAAATTAACTTGCCCCAATTATTTTTCTCCTCTTGCCTATCTATCATATTCCGTCCACCCCTCTCCTTCCTATACAATTTTCCCTAGTTGCTCCCAAAACCCTTGTGCAACCTTCAGACAATTACCTTTGTTTACCATAGTATTTCCAACCTTTCCAATTGTTCCACCTTTCTATCTTCTTTCCAAAATCATTTGTTATTGGTTAGCTTGGTAAAGTGGGTGACTTGGACTGTTATTACCAAAAATTGATCATCTAGCCATAATTTACTAGATGGATCGATGTACACCATGTAGGGTTAATTTTACCATAGAAAAATTACTCTCGCTATAAGAAATTACTTAATAAACCACATTTGTTAAGTCATTTCTGATTAAACCCATGAAGAATAATTAAAAAAATCATTATTTGTTTATCTTCTAGGAATATTTAGTTAAACCACTGTTTAAATAATATTCCTTGTCATATTTGACCCAGCTATGAGAAATAAATAGATAAATCATTAATTATCTTATTTTTCTCTAGGAATAATTAATTAATCACTAATTAGTTATTATTCCTTGTCAGGTTTGGCTAAATCCCCTAGGAATACTTAAATAAATCATTATTTGTTTATTATTCCTTAACCATATTCCTTGAGATGATAAATAAATCGTTTCTTTATTTATTATGTATAAATAAAAGTATTTAACAAATTTAAATACTTTTTCCCTCCAGCCAAATATAATAAAATATTCCAAATGGTTAATTCTAGAATTTGGTTAATAGTATTTTATTATTTCCCATTATTTGAGGATAACCTAATATTTTGCTATAAATTGGAGGGTTTTACATTCATTTTTCACTTTCAATCATTTTCATTGTTGCACTCACTATTGCAGCTCTAATTATTATCATTGTCACACACCATTTTCTTTTCCATTTGAGTTCTCATTAAGCTCAAACATTTTGTTGGTTGGGTTTTACACATTATAGAGGAGAGAGACTCTACAAAAACTGAAGACATTGAGGATAGCCAAGAACCCATCCCATAGATGGGGACTAATAACATTATTTGTTCCCTTCAGATGTGTCATCTAATAAAATATATTCTTTATATATTTAGTTTCCATTGGATTATTGGAGTTACTTGCGGTTATTTTCTTATTCCATTTTGTTGTTTAAGTATTTCTGTTGCATAGATCATGGCTTTGATAGGTATTGTTTCTATCATTTTCTATAGATTAACACTATTTAACAACCATTTTTACTATTAGGGTTGTTTTTCATCCACAACCTAAAGTGGTTTATTTTCAAACACCTTTGAGAAGAACACTACATAACAAATGGCGACTCCACTGGGGAATTTCTGATTGTCGCTAACAAATGGAAACTCCACTGCATTTTTAATTCCGATTCAGAAACCTGGATGACCTTCAGTTTTCAACTTAGGGTTTTTATTTTCTTTTTTCTTCAGTCTCTTGATGTTGTTTACTAGCATTCTAACCCTAGATCAGTCAAATTTCTAACTTTCAGAAGTTTTCTAGTTATTTATGTAGGTCACAGGAACTAGTCATGACAGAGACGATAAAGTTTTCCATGACTTGTCGCCCAAGAACCGAGGAGTATAAATCACACTTTTCTACCCAAAACCTACGATTTGGAGGACCAAAATGTACTTTCTGGCCCAAAATGTGGGATATCCCCTTAATCAGGGTAGTACCTACGACTTTAGGGTTTTCGACAATTTTTCTAGTCTTTTTCTGGGTTTTTTCGAGAGCAGTATGTTGGGTTGGTTGACCATTTCCTTAGGCCAAATAGGCCTTGATCTACTCTTTTTCACTCATCGAAGTGGAATTTAGACCCCTTATGGCTTCTAGTACACTTCCACCTTTATAGGAGGAGTTTAGCTGAGTAAGAAGTCTGAGTTTTTGCAGAGCTTTCAGCCATATTTTCCGTATCTGTACCTTCCTTTTTTAGATCTTCAAAGATAGGATGTTTCCATCCAAATTTCCCTCTTGAACCTTGTTTGGTCATTTACCTTAGGGTGCCACTAATTCCCCTGGGTTTCACTCCCATCTCCCTATATTTTGTAGTGATTTTCCTCATTAGTATTTTTTTGTTGTTGCACCAATTTCTAGCAACATAGGGTCATTTGATCCCAGTCACATTGATGCTTATATATTTTCACCTTTTTTGTATGTGTTTTAGTCAATTTAACCACCAACCAACACAGTGTTCGTAAACCCAGTTTGGGTGGGGTTTTGATAGTTGATTTGTTGTTTATTTTTGTTTTTAATTTAAGTTTATTTACAACATTTCAACAATCTTTTTTCTTTTTATTTCAAACATGATCTGGGATTAATTAATAAACGCACATATTTTCACACACGAGCACACCTTAAACGAAGGGAGCTTGGTTAACACCACCAATCCAAGACTTAATTAATTTATCACCCCAAAAAGAGACAAAGACATTTCTTTTATCTCCCTTCACCATTTCTATGTCACTTGTGTCTTGTAACCATTGCGCCAGAAAGGCGTTTGTCACGGAGACTTTTAGGTCTTTGTCCTCAGTTTTTGCTTGGATGTGTTACTCCTCCCCACAAGGTTCGAGTTATTCATCCCTTGATTCCCCATACTAACTCTTCTTCTGGTTCATCTGATTCCTGATCTGATTCCGAGCCTCCTTCACCACATACCATCATCATGTCAGGACCCACTGTAGGTGCAGGAAATCAACCTGGTGGTGGCTCCAATTCTATCTCGATAGTCACATCTAGTGGAACCATTACAGGAACCATTCCAGAAGCCCATTTTCTACCTTTCATGGTTGGGTTAAGTCTCCCAAATTTTAATTAGTTGATTAATGACCCCATACACCATGATGTTGGTTGACCAACTATGCTAACTAAGCTTCCCTCAGATATTCCCATATTTGAGGATAATTCTAGAGAGGACCCCACTAATCATGTCCACTTCTTTCATATGTGGTGTTCATATAATTCCATCATCAATGACTCCATTCGTCTTCGGTTGTTCCAATGCACACTCACTGGAGATGTTGTGAAGTGGTACGTTAACCAGCCCTCCACTTCTCATTCCACTATTGCAATGCTTACTAAAGCATTGCTTTCATATTTTAAGTTACCTTTCCATTAGGAAATCGATACAGATCCCTTCACCACATTTTTTCATTCCTCTGCCACCCGTCTTTCCAACCATGTCCAGGAATGGTGTAGGAGGAGCATGTTTCATGCTCCTTCATTCAAAGACCGTGTCTACCTCGATTGGTTTCTTAGGACTCTTTTAGCATCCATTTCCAAAGATGTCACTTCTCACTTTCCTCAGACAAAGGAAGACGGTCTCCAGACTGCTCTGAGATATGACTTGATTTATGCTCAATCCTCTTATTTCTATGATATTATACAAGACCTCCCTCTTCCTAGTGGTGCCAATGCACTGTGGGCATCTCACACCGCTGACAGTATCATTGGAGCTATTTCACATCCTTCACGATATAATTAGTAGGGTTATGGCCAGCCATAGGGGGGCACTAGTTCCTCCAACATTGATCTTCTACCTGATAGCGTTATCGAGAAATCTAGTGTCCATTCAGAGCTGCTAGTCCCACTAAGATGGGTAGCTATCTTAGAAACAAAAAAACTAAAGTTACTTGCATTTTCCTTTATGAGAAATAGATGAGAGAGAAGCAGAGAGTACCAACCTCAGTCTTTCACTTGGCTCCTTGCTTGTTTCCTCTCTCCTTTGACAGATATTTGCCGCTCCTCCCTTGCTTTCACCACTTCAAAGAGCACATGTAAAGTCAAAGCAGCATAATACCATCAAAGCACAGAGATCTACAATCATAAACAATATAGGACCAAATATATATTGACCACAAAAATGCATATATCAACTCAAACATACAAGAATGTGGAGGAAAAATCAAATAGCTTTATTGATAGAAAGAGTAGAAGAGAGGATTACAGCCCATTGATTGACCCAACATCATCCTCCCAGCATGAAAGCCCTTCTTCACCTCATGAAAAGATTAGATCACCCAACACTATGATGTTCCACGAAGAAACAAATAGAACTTCTTTACAAAATAAAATATTCCAGCCTCTGGATCTCTAAGATGAAGGATCCATATATAGATAGTTCTCAATTCCACTTGGAGATTTCATGATCTCTTACTCATCCTTGGGCGACTTCAGAGAGGTAAGTGTCACAGGAGAAGTTTCTAGAAGATTCCAAGATCATCCACTTTGCAAACTGTCTCTTCCATTTGTCTAATCTCGCCCATCGTACCCTACAAAAGGGCTTTTCAGTATGACTCACACTTTTTGCATGTGGCAGGTGATATGCATCGCACCTTTAGCACTGAGCAGTCTGTATGGTCCAGTTTTGAGCAGTTTTTCATGGAGAAATTCTGGGAGATGATGAAATCAGCTAACCTTGTTCCTTTAGGGTGTGAAACAACACTTTTAGGGACTTAGAAGCCCTTGGTTTATGGACATATGTGATTGAGTTTGCAGTGCCCAAATATGTCTATAATAGTTGCCCCCTAAAGCATGAGGTCATAAATATTTTTGATGTCGGGTGAAATGCTTTATCATGAGGATTCGAGGCTTTTCAAGCTGGAAGGTGACCTGTAATAAGATACAATACAATGCATTATCTTCATAATATTTTCATGATCTAGTTGAGGTGGGCATTCCCATGGTCAGCTTTATAAATTCATTCTCATGTACATAGGGCAGACAACCATCTGTGTGGCAGACTGATGATTTTGGTAGAGCCATCATCCTTTGGCTTGGATGATTATCTGTGCATAAGTGATGTACATTTGATGTCTTTATTTTCCTGAATATATCGCAACCTGGATGGATGAAACTAGATCTGGGGTCTTCAAACTCGTTCAATCTTCGCCCGAAGTACAAATCGATCCATGTGAAAAGATGTTCTGGAGTCAAACATGGAAAGAAATCGCCTAATTACCAGCCAATGATGTAAGTTGTTAACAAGCGTGAGAGGAATCACTAATAATGATGATGAACCTCAAGGTACGATAGTACAATTCACGTGGTGTGAAAATGGGACTTGGCATCGAACACCATGCAAAATCATTTTGTCGAAGGCCATTGATGTAAACCTATTGCCGGAAGTGAGAAAATTTCCATTGAGGCATGCAAGCTTCAAAGTACTGAAAGGGTTGTTCCTAGGTCGACTTCTTGGATAATGAGCTGATGCCGAAAAGAAGTGACCCGTCATAGGAGGGCATTAATGAATCCCACATCTACAACATGGAACGGAGCAAATGATTTTGTGGAGGTGAAAATGATTTGATGATATAGGTTTAGGGTGGCGGTCATGAAAGAATGAAGCGTGAAGGTATTGTAGTGGATGAGACACAAGCTGGGTTGGTGAATTCTCTGAGTGACTTCTCTTGAACATATCGGTGACACTGAAATGGATTGGTAGCGTTAACCCAAAAAATGGATGGTACGGTGGACCAATGGTAATATGACCGGTGAACGGAATAACCCAACCCGACTCAATCATGGTGATGGAATGAAAGTGTCATGGTCGATTCCAAGAGTTTAGGGCTCTAGTGGATAATCTGACAGGAAAGAAGATAGAAGTGTTGCACTCAGACAATGGTGGAGATTATGTTGACAAGAACTTCACCGAATTTTGTGCTAGGGAAGGCATTAGAAGAGAGTGGACATCTCCCTACAATCCAGAGCATAATGGAGTAGAATAAAGGAAGAACCAGACTATTGTGAAAGCAACTGAGGCAATGATGTAGGATCAGGACATGCCAAAATTCCTGTGGGAAGAAGCACGCAACACGACAGTCTATGTCCAAAATAGAACTCCTCATAGGTCATTAGGAAAGATTACTCCAGATAAGGTCTTCACTGGGAAGAGACCTAAAGTCAGTCATTTTAGGATATTTAGGAGCTTAGAATATTGTCATATACCTGAGGAGAAGAGGAAGAAGTTAGATCAAAATGTAGAGAAAGAATATCTTGTGGGATATAGTGAGAATGCTAAGGCATATAGAGTCTATCTTCTGGGGAGAATGAAGGTAATAGTTCGATGAGATGTAAGGTTCATGGAGGATAGAGTTTTCAGAAAATCTTGAGAAACACCTTCTGAAGAGCAGTCAAAAGATGAGTCATTGGTCAAACCACTTCAACTAGCCGAAACTAGGACCAGAAATTCTCCTTCAGAATAGGAGGAACCATAGGAAGAGGAAGAGCTAATAGATGAGCCTACTACCAGAGGAAGAACAAGTCGGGAACTCCGACAACTTCTACGGGATGCAGAGGAATTCATTGGTGCACCCACAAATAGTAAAAGGGAGCGAAAAAAAACTAGACATATATCAAGCCTTAGTAGCTCAGGTTGCGGGACCCTCCATTTTTCAGGAGGCCGTTCAGCATCAAGTATGGGTGGATGTGATGGTGGAGGAATATAGCTCTATAATGGTGAATGATGTCTCGGAAATGGTGCCCAGGCCTCAGGACAAATCAATGTTAGGTTTGAGATGGATCTACAAGATAAAAAATGATGTAGATGACAGTGTGGAGAAATAAAAAGCTAGGTTTTTGGCTAAGGGATATGCTCAAAAGGAAGGAATAGACTACGAAGAGACCTTCACTCCAGTAGCCAGGTATATATCTATTAGAACCATGATATCTCTTGCAGCACATATGGGGTAGGAGATTCATCAGATGGACTTCAAGACGACATTCTTGAACGAGGTAATAGAAGACAAAGTATAAATTGAATAGGCTGAAGGCTTTGAGACACATGAGAAGAAATCTCATGTACGTATATTGAAGAAATCCTTGTATGGTCTCAAACAAACACCTAGAGATTGGCATGGTCAAATTGATGGCTACTTGCAGAAGATGGGATTCATCAAGAGTGATGCAAATCCCAATCTCTACTATCTAGTTGTAGAGAATGAGCCTTTAGTATTTGTATTATGTCGATGATCTCTTCGTGATAGGATCATCTAGGCTCATCAAGGACTACAAGAAGTATCTATCCACATAATTCAACATAAAGGATTTGGGATAGGTGCACTATTTCCTGGGGTTGGAAGTCTGGCAACAGAAGCGTGAGATCTTCCTTGGATAAGGGAGATATGCTATAGAAATCCTGAAGATATTTAGGATGCAGGACTATATGCCTATGGCTACTCCAATGATCACCAACTAGAAGAATACTAATGCATCATAAGGAAAATATTTTGATCCCACCTTGTATAGGTAGCTCATAGGATCCCTGATGTATTTGGTCAATACCAGGCCAGACACTTGTTACGTTGTCAACACCCTAAGTCAGTTCATGGTAGAACCTAAGAGGGTGCATTGGGTAGCATCGAAACATGTTCTCAAGTATATACAAGGAACAATCAAGCATGGAATATAGTACACTAGAGGCAATGACATCAGGCTGAGTGGGTTCACTGACATAGATTGGGCTGGAAGTTCAGTAGATCAGAAAAGTACCACTCGGTAATGTTACAAAATTGGATCAGGGATTACTTCCTAGTACAATAGAAAACAGAAATCCATAGCTCTGAGCTCAACTAAAGTAGAATGTATGGCTGTGAGCACAGCTTCATACAAAGCCATATGGCTAAGAAAGCTGTTGTGAACCTATTAAATAGAAGGATGGATGCAACCAAAATCATGCGTGATAATCAGAGTTGCATCAAGCTCTCTGAGAATCCAGCATTTCATGGTCAGTCAAAGTGCGTTGATATCAGGTGTCACTTTATCAGAGAATGTGTCCAAAGAGGAGTGGTACAGTTCAGCTACACTTCTACATAAGTATCATACGTTGCAGTGCAAAAGTTAGTAGTGGTAGTGTTATGGGCGGCATGGGCAACATGTTGAGAGGGAGTTGTAGTACAGATGTAGCAGTGGTGGTGGCAGAGCCATGGGAATCAATATAGGAAGAAGCAGTGTAGTGGATGTAGGGTAGCAGGCCAAGCATCATCACAGGTATCGGTGCAAAAGGATCAGTGTCATGTTCAATGGTGGAACATTACTAGAGCACATTCCTCGCTAAAAGGGAGTGTTCATTTTTTGTAGCACTGCATGTTCTCTAGCCATGAAAATTGGTGGAGAGGCTAAAGCACATGAGATCTCCGTGACCCAGAAACTATTTTGAGAAATTCCCTCCGGATGAGGAGTTATTAAAATAATTAATATTTTTAATGGGTTCCTAAGTCTAAACATAGGAAATAAAAATATTAATGGGTATTAATAAAGATAAGGATGAGAAGCTTCTAAGAGATGAGGATCAAGTTTGTTTTAATCTTAGCCATTGATTAGAGACTTAATCTCAGCCATTGATTCATCAACAGGAAAAGTATAAGAGAAGACGTGAGGGTCATTTGGAGACATAGTAGTAGATACTTAGTATCTCAAGGAAAATCCATTCTCAAAGAGAAGGAGATCGATTTTAGAGGGAGAGATGCAGGGTGGAGGAACAGTGGGGTTAGTAGCAGTCTAGGGAGCTTAGAAGAGTGACACAAGAACTCTGAGAGACAACACAGAGGGAGACACAGATTAGTGAGACGTTGGGATGACACAAAGATGGACCAGAGATATGCAGAGCCACACAGAGTGATGCAGGGCTGGCACAGTAGAGAAAGGAAACTCTCCAAGGTGTTAGAAAGTCTTGAAGAAAAGTCTCAAGTGTTTTCTTTGAATGTCTATGTAATTTTTTCTGTAAAAGGGATTGCTACTGATGGTTAATAAAATCCCTCCTCTACTACACTGGTTTTCTCGCATTGGGTTTTTTTGGGACAATTGCCCAAAAATACCTATGTCAATGTGATTGATTCTTGTGCATATGTTTATTTCTATATAATGATGTGATATCTGTAGTAGAATTTATTTATTATTTGCTGAAGAGATTTCGTAAATAACGTATTGGAAATAATAAGTAGGTGAAATAAATCAGTTGTTGCAGTAATAGACTTTCTATTTAGAAATTTTCACAAAGGGTAACCAAGGTAATCAACTCAATAAACCCCAACAGAACCAAACTAACACCGACAACTAGCAACAAGGCAACTAGCCCGAATAGAACAAGGCTATTTGTACAAGCGAGCCTTGTGCATGTTGTGGTGCACATGGCAATTATACTCATGAGTGTCTCCTCTTACCTCAGATGCACCAAATGTGGGAAGCCCAAGAAGCTTCTAGAGGTCAACCGCCCATGCAGCAACTGCCTCAGAATCTTACACCATCTCAACTGGTCATGCTTACAAATACTTTCCCTCTCCAAGGATTTGTTGCTGCTCAAACTTAGCAAGGTCAAGCAACCCACCCTCCCCATCCTTCTGGTCTTGGTGACTACTAGATCCTCATGATGAATTCTGATGAGGTAAATACCTCCAATGCCAACTTGCAAACTTGGTCAAATCAATATGACAAGCCATCAACTTTGTCAACAACTGAGACCAAAAAAAAAGAATCTATTGAGCCTCTTATGACACCAAGTGGTCCGTTACAAATCCCTCGGCCTAAATTTGAGTCAATTCCAAATATCCCCAAGGGGCCATTATGTTGTAACGTGGATTCTAACCAAGTTGTGTTAATCAAGGTTTTCATTAATGTCAATATGGCAGTGTTTGTGATGGAAAATTCTTGTGATACATGATGTTTCCCATGGACGACCCAAGGAGTAAATACAACATATGAAATGAACATATATATAGAGACATAGTAGAAGCAGTGGACCCAAGGAGGAAAGTCATCAGAAAGACATTAGAAGCCATTAGAAGTCAGAATCGGAGCAAGAGAAGCATATCAAAGCAAGATAAACATATCGAAGCAAGAGTAGGCATCATAAATCATATAGAAGCCACTGGAAAGACAAAGAGTCAAAGAAAACAATGGAGGATCCATTTTAGAAATATTGCATATGCCCAAGAAGAACTGAAAGGAAGAAATCAGCAGAGGAGCATTATGGTAAAGGAGCATAAAAAAGTTATTGAAGAAATCGTATTATATTGATGTTTTCTATTATATTGAGTTATGTAACACTAAACAAAACCCTCAATTTCGATATGAAACATGAACTCGATAGCTCCATTACAATACGACTTAATGAAACATCATGTCCATGGTATCAGAATTATCATATCATAATCTTAAAGATGTCATGTTCAAATATGCATTTGTGATATAATATTATGGACCCGCTGCACCATTATAATATGTTCTAAAGAAATATTGCATCTGCCTATCAGAATTTACGTATCACAAGTTTCAATAAAGGCTGACACATTCAAACTGTCGATTGTGATCAGACTTGGGGACTTGACGGATCTCCAATTGTGATAAATTTGTGGACCTGAAGATTTATTAAAAATACCTTATTGAATATCACATCTGTTCCATCGGCAGTAGGGGTATCAAAAATTTTATATCATTAATCCAAAGGGTTGTGATTGTGGGATTTTCATGAAGTTACGATTGTGGGATTTAAGTAGTGATGTGGCATGTGGGACCTCCCTATGGGTATAACCTCTATTATATGTTTTTCGTGAATAATCAAGTCCATGGATGAAAGACTCTTCGATATATTTTAATATACATGCCGACCTCCCTCCAATAAATGTGTCTTTCTATTTATTGGTGAAACTCATATAAATATAAGTTAATACACCTCATTTCTGATCATCGATCTTGTACATGTATCATAGAATAGAACGATAGTTCACAACTCATGAACATGAAGGAATAGTAGAAAGAAAGCTAAAATTTGAGTCAATGAAGAGGAAGCCGAAGGTCCAGTGGAAGCCAAAGGTCAAAGAATTCTATTGACTGGGTTAATTATTGAAACATCAGACCTATAATGAATATGTAGAAACACAACCCACGATCTATTAAATAGGCTACAAAAGACAGGGTTGTTTTACAATTGTACCCACAACTTGAAGCTACAACACTCACTTTTTTGAAGTAGTTACTCCTAAAGAAGTTACCGCAACAATTAAAATAGAGGGTTGAAACAGAGAGTTGTGTCTATGCAGAGCTTATTACAGTTCATTGAACATACATTGAAGTTGTGTAAACACTACTGAAGACCATGATGTATTATTCATCATGATGTGACTTGGAATTTTTTTTTGGGTAAATATGAAGGGCAATGGTTACACCTTCTATGAGACAAGGTTATCATTGATGATGTAGCATGGAGACTACAATGAAGTTGTAGATTGACAGAACATAGTGAAGAAGATTTTGAGAGCAAATAATTACTATCAAACATATCTAGACAAAATATAACAGGGTTGGAGCCTAGAGGGTTGGTGCCCTGAAGGTTGGAGCCTCAGACAAGCATGGTAGGTTCCTTGAAGGATAGGGTTGGATTCCTAAGGATCGATGTCCTCAAGAAACTAGGTTGGAGCCTATACTAGGGAAGGGTTGGTGCCCTAGGGGTTGGAGCCTCTAAACACAAGGTTGGGCCTTAAGAAGATAGGGTTGGTGCCCTAGAGGTTGGAGTATACAAAATACCAATTTGGTGCTTGACAGTAGGTTGGAGCCTGGGGGATTGAAGTTTCAGTGTCTTAATCAAGGGTTGGAGCCCTATATATTGTACTTGATTTGTTATAAAATTATATAAATAAAATAATTTATTCGATTGCTCATTTTGTGTTTTAAATATAATTGATTTAGCTGGTAAAAGTAACAATTGAAAATAAATATTGATTCACCCCCCTCTCAATATTTCCAAAAATTGGTATCATAACTGGTACCTTCACTCAAATCCTAACAGCTTGAAGGTTGATCAATTAGAACACAAATGGTGAAGCCAAGGAAGAAATCCTCAAGTCCTCCTAAATATGCATCTCCCTCAACCACCAAAGTTGAAATAAATCAATTTGTGAAGGATCCATTGCTCAATGGAAACTTTGATATATGGGAAGCAAGAATGAGGAATTTCTTAGAGACTCAAGGCATTGTTGTCTGGAAATCGGTGATTACTGATAGCATGATGGATAAATAATCCAAAGAGTACAATGTAAAAGAAAGGAAGGAACTCATGAATGGGCTACCGGATTCTATAAAGGACAATTTTGAAAAGTGTTCATCAACAAAGCATATACTGGACAAACTTCATGATTTTCACTTAAAAGGATCATTGACCATGACCACTAGTCAAGAATATGATGGAAATCAAGAAGGAAATCCATAACCCATCATGGAAAGTAGAAGTAAGAATGATGACATCAAGGCTAAATAAGACCTAGAATATGAAGAGAATGAAAAATATTTTGAAGAAGATATCCTCACTAAACTTATGGCTACTATGGAAGAGATTATCAGTTTGAAAAGGGAAAATGAGGAACTTAATAAGAAATCACTAGCTAGTGACCAAGACCAAATAAGGAAGGAAGTTGACCTTGTCAAGATTCAAGCATAAGAAAGGGATGAAGATCTTGCCAAGCTTAAGAAGGAATTTCATCAAAAAAAAAATGAATCATGAAGAAGTCATATCCATGACAAATAATCTGGATAAGGAAAAGAAATGGGAAGATACCTTGTCAAGCCACCTTGAACAAAGGCACAAAATCTTGAACAAACATGAAATAGAGATTGGTCAATACAAGGAAGAGGTTTCCTCCCTTATATCTTAACTAGAAGAATCAAGGAAACAAGCATATGAAACTGAGAAGGGGATGGAAGATTTGACATTCATAGAAGGACAAGTTGATGAAGCAGAAAAGGAGAGAAACACCATGATATGCCAACTAGAAGAGAAGGATGATGACATCACCAAGTTAAAATCAGAAATCACTTCTTTTAAGGCCCAATCGTGTGAAGCAACCAAGATCAAGGAAGAAATGGAGAGAAGTCTAGCAAAATAAAATGAAGAAATTTTCAAAATGGAGCGAGATATCATCTCCCTTAAAATATAATAAAATGAAGCAATACATATCAAGGAAGAGTTGGAGAAACAACTTTCTAAGAAGAATAATGATTGCAAAATAATGGAAGAAGAGATTGTCTCCCTTGGAAAATAGGTAGAAGGGATGGACAAATTTTTGAAGAGCTCCTGAGCCTTGGATGACATGCTTAGCCATCAAAGATCCCCACTTTAAAAATCAGGTCTTGCCTATAAAGGAGAATCCTCAAGCAAGAATGATAATGCTTCAAACAAAAAGGATGTGAGGAAGCCAGAAAGAAATATTGATGCTCCTAGTTCCAGCAAAGGCAAGGATAACAGTCAAGGAAAAAATGAAGGAAATCTTATTCCAAGAATAAATGTAGATGATTTCAAGGATGCAATAAGCAATGGTTATAATCAAATGATCTCAAGGAAAAAATACTTCAAAAGTACATCAAGGAAACCTTATTCTCCTAGGTACCAAATTATATTTCTTGGTTATTGCTATTATTGTACAAACTTTGGACACATGGCAAAATATTGTAGGGAATATCACAAAGATAGACATTATGGTCCCTGAAAATCTTTGAGAAGGAATTTTGTAGGAAGAAATCATGAATTCTTATTCATGAACAACATATAATGCTTCAAGTGTCATAACATTGGTCATATGGAAAGTGATTGTAACTTGACTTGGGATGCTACACAAGCTAGAACCATGCCAGAAAAGAAAGTTACAAAGTATGTAGAAGAAAGCAAATACAATATGAAAATCTCTTGAACTCTCTAGCCAACAACACTTTTTGTTGACTTAATAAATATATCCTTGATATTCCGAGTATTTGATGATGGGATTCTACCAAAAAGAGACCATGCATATAGTTAGGGGGAACTTGTGATTCTTGATCATTATTGTAGAAGCTATCCATGAAAGGGTCCTTATGAAGTCCTTGATGAGATATATTAACAATCATTCTTTGATAGATAATTTCTCAGGAACACCCCATTGAAGAACATGATCTCTTATCTATCCAATGGACTATTGTTGAAGATGTTTTTTCTACTTGATTACTAAGTAGATATTGGAGCAGTAGAGAAGGCCATCTAATGCTAAAGAATTGGGGAAAAGAACTATGTTGTTGTTATTATAGAAATTGAATATCTCGACTTAGGGATATGATGTGAGAATTATGGACACAAATAGAGGAAACCTTCAAACAAACAAATACATCTGGGAATGGAGCTTGAGGCAAGAGTAGTTGGTAGCATCTAATATAACTGAAGCATTTCAAAAAATTGTCCATCAATAGAAATAATTTAAAAGACAACCACATATTGGGTATCAAAACACTATTAGTGGAGATAACTTGCAGAGATAACTTGCGAGAACACAAGGAAAAGATGGCTCATCTAAAAAACTATAAAAAAGGAGAATGGTGTGTAGTCGAATATAACTCAATAACTTAAGGAGAAACATAAATATATAAAGGAACTTAGATTTGAAGAAAGATAGTGATAAAGAGAATTTCAGTGACATTTTCTCATGATTCATACTATGAAGGCCTCTTAATTCTGACTGTGGAGACAACAGAATATGGTGTAGAAGCATAAAAACTTGGACTTGGACATTTGGTGTATGTATATTTGGATTTTGTTTCGAAGCATTGAATTGGAGCATATTTAAGAATTGTTGAAGTCATGATGAAGAAGTTTTGAGACATGAAGAGGGGATAATGTGCTAGCTAATGATAAGGCAACAATCTTTCTATCTTGAGCAAAAAGAAGAGCACCATGATAGGGGGAGTAGCATACCCATGAAGATATACTATTCATGTAGAAGATAACTAGCTTGACAGGGGGAGTACTTGGGCACCCTGTTTTCTATTGATGTCAAAGGGGGAGATAATTTTGAAAGGGAAAGAATATTGCCATCAATGACAAAGGGGGAGATTGTTAATCAAGGTTTTCATTGATGTCAATATGGCAGTGTTTGTGATCGAAAAATATTATGATACATGATGTTTCCCATGGAGGACCCAAGGAATGAATACAACATATGAATTGAAGATATATATACAGACATAGTAGAAGAAGTGGACCCAAGGAGCATCCCATGGAGGAAAACCGTTAGAAAGACATTGGAAGCCATTGGAATTTAGAATCCAAGAAAGTGAATCATATCGGAGAAACAAAAACATATCAAAGCAAGAGTAGCCATCGAAAATCATAGAGAAGCCACAGGAAAGCCAAAGAGTCAAAGAAAACAGCAGAGGAACCATATCGAAAATAGCCCAAGAAGAGAAGAAAGGAAGAAAACAATGAAGGAGCATTGCGACAAAGGAGCATAAACAAAGTTATCAGAGAAATCGTATCATATCAGTGTTTTCTATTATATTGAGTTATGTAACACTGATCAAAACTCCCGATTTCGATATGAAAAATGGACCCGATAGCTCCATTACGATACGACTTAATGAAGCATCACATCCACTATATCAGAATTGTCATATAACAAGTCTTAAAAATGTCATGTTCAAATATTCTGATTGTGATATAATATTGCGGACTGGCTGCACCATTATAATATGCTCTAAAGAAATATCACATCTGCCTATCAGAAGTTACGTATCGCAAATTTCAATAAAGGCTTGACACATTCAAACCGTCAATTGTGATAAGACTTGTGGACCCGACGGAACACCGATTGTGATAAATATGTGGACCTGAAGATATATTAAATACATCTTATTGAATATCACATCCACTCCATTGGCAGTAGGGGTATCGAAAATGTTATATCGCGAAGCTAAAGGGTTGCGATTATGGGATTTTCATGAAGTTGCGATTGCGAGATTTAAGCCGTGACGTGGCATGTGGGACCTCCTTATGGGTATATCCTCTCTTATATGGTTTCCATGAATAATCAAGTCTATGGATGAAATACTCTTCTATATATTTGAATATACAAGTCGGCCTCCCTCTAATAAATGTGTCTTTTCGATCATTGGTGAAACCCATATAAATATATGTTAAGACTCCTCATCTTTTATCATCGATCTTGTGCATCTATCATAGAACAGAATGACAGTTCACAACTATTGAATGTGAAGGAATAGTAGAAAGAAAGCCCAAATTTGAGTGAGCAAAGAGGAAGATGAAAGTCCAGCAGAAGCCGAAGGTGAAAACATTCTATTGACTGGGTTAATCATTGAAAGATCGAACCTATAATGAATTTGTAGAAGCACATCCTGCAAATTGTTAAAGAGACTGCATAAGACATGGTTCTTTTATAATTCTATGCACAATTTGAAGCCACGATAGTGACTCTTTTAAACCAGTTACTCCTGAAGCATACTCCTGAAGTAGTTACAGCGATAGTTAGAACAGAGGGTTGAAATAGAGAGTTGTGTGCGTGCAGAGCTTAGTACAGTTCATTGAAAATACATTGAAGTTGTGTAAAGACTATTGAAGACCATGATGTATTAGTCATCATGATGTGATTTGGAAATTTTATTTCGGTAAATATTAAGAGAAATGGTGACACGTTCTATGAGACAAGTTTATCATTGATAATGTAGCATGGAGGCTACAATAAAGCTGTAGATTGACAAAACACATTGAAGAAGATTTTGAGAGCAGAGAATTACTATCAAACATATCTAGACAAAATATAATAATGGGTTGGAGTCTAGAGAGTTGGTCCCTTGAAGTTTGGAGCCTTGAACAAACAAGTTAGGTGCCTTGAAGGATAGGGTTGGAGCCCTAGAGGATCGTTGTCCTCAAGAAAGTAGGCCGGAGCCTGTACCAAGGAAGCATTGGTGCCCTAGGGGTTGGAGCCTCTAAAAACTAGGTTGGTGCCTTGAGAAGATAGGATCAGTGCCCTAGAGGTTGGATCCTCACAAAAGACCAAGTTCGTGCTTGGCAATAGGTTGGAGCCTGGGGGATTGAATATTGATGTCTTCATCAAGGGTTGGATCCCTATATATTGACTTTCATTCATTATAAATATTATATAAATAAAAGCATTTATTCCTATTGCTCATTTTGTGTTTTAAATATAATTGATTTAACTGGTAAAAGTAACCATGGAAAAGAAATATTGATTCAGCCCCTTTAGTATTTCCAACAAGATGCCCACACATACAATATATTATACGACTTGGCATAATGACCTGCTACCATGTCAATGTTGGAGGTTCTCCAATCCTGCCCATCTTAAAAAAAAGCTCTACTAACTTCTTTGGGTGTAGTATATCCTACAGCCAATCATTTGACTGTGTTTCTTGTTGATGTGTCAGAACATCTTGCATTGCCACCATTTGTTTCTTTCCAAATACCAGTCTAAGTTCGTAATGCCATCATCTCCTGATGCATTATTGACGAAGGTGCATCCACCTGCATGATTTCTTTTGTTATTTGGAAGTAACTCAAGTCACCTAAACTATCTCCATCCACCATCACTCTGCGTGCTTGGGATGGTCACCCCTCCTGGACACTGGGCATTTATCGCAATTGTCCAGTGACTCTTGCGGGCAAGACTATTTATGTAGACATTGAGGTTATTGATGACCCTCTAGATTACAACATTCTCTTGGGTCGTAGTTACACATATGCCATGTTATCTTTCACGTCTGTGGTTTTCCACAAGATGTGCTTCCCCCATGAAGGGAAGATCGTCACTATCAATTAGTTGACATATTATGAGTCATCATCCTTAACCTTCGTGGAGTCCATTATCTCATCGATGTCTGGAAAGAAATGTTCCGCCCCTCTCACTGGTGTTTCACCCAAAGTATATAAGGATTCAACCTTGTTGAGTGGTTTCCCTAGTCCTCCCCCTCCCATCTCTAAGCCTAGCTCATCGAGTGTTTGCATGTTACAAGTGTCACGGGCTGCTCTAAAGTAGTCTGATACCTATGGTCAATAGTCAACTCCATAACATCCTATCTTTTCCATCTCACCCGAGCCATCCAGATCCACCCCTTCAGGACCTCCTACTTTTGTGGGTGCCTTTCCTTTGTTCCCACCAGGAACTATTCCTCTAGGTCTTAACCCTCCAGGAGTTGTTCCACCAGAACATTACCTTGCAAGACAAATAACTTCCTTGTTTCCTCCTCTTGGAATATTTTATGTCCTTGTCATGGCTTCATTGAGTATCCCTAATATGAATTTTGGGATCCCAGTCTGGTACATTGATCCCCCAGCGAGCACTCTACCTGGTTAGCTCATACCATATCATGCTTTGACCTCGGTTCAACCGGTTCCTAAAACCCTCGTTATTGCTCCAATCCCACTAAAACCTCAACAGGAACCCACTCCTTTTGCGAATGCATCCAGATAGGGGGGTAAAGCCAAGAAGAAGGAACCTAAGGAGAAGGCTCCCCAAGCACCTCCATATCCTAAGCCTCCAAATTTGACACCTCCATGTGCTTTGTGTGATGTGGTTGGGCATGCCACCAATAACTATCCTAAACTTCCTCATCTCAAACTTTTGGTTCATGAAACATTTCCTGAGTCTAATATCCATAAGGTCCAAGTTACCTTACCGAATTCATCTAAAAGACTTAAAACGTTTCGCACAAATCACCCTTGTGCCTTGTGTAATCATTATGGTCATTATTCCCATTGTTTCCCTCATTTTGGTGAATTTTATGATTGCCTCCATATCCTTTGCGACTTTGAGGCCACTTGTATTGGATCATCTACTCCTCTACCTATAGATTATGGTACCACTATTACACCAGAATAGGGGGACTTTAATCCCATCATCATGATCCCTCCCCTTGATGTCGAGATAACCAACACCGCTACCCATATCCTTTATCTGTTGTCTTCCTTGATTTCTTCGCAAGACAACCTTTCTGAGGTTTCTATGCGTGCTTATATTGAACCTCCTTCATTGAAAACCTGAGTCTCAATATCGATATATTTTCCATCTACTAGCTCATCATCTACCATTTCAGATGATGCGTATGTGAACCTTCTTTCTCAAGATGATGCACCGGGTACGCCTGTCGCATCATGTAGTCAATATTCCTCCCATCCCCCCATATTCCATTATGATGATCACATCATGGAAGCCATGTCTACCCTTGATTACCCTTGAGATGATATGCACCATCATGCATACTTCATCAGATATTTGTGAACCTAGAAGTTTTCCCCCGATCTTACTCATGATGATCGATGACGTATTCGATACCAGGCCCCTCGCTATCTTCCTGTCAGTGATGACCTTTATCATCGTAGTGTTGATTGTATCCTTTATCATTGTCTCACTCATCATTATGGATAGGACCTTACACCATTCATAAAGACTTGGGTAAGGGTTCATATCTCTTAAAGGATTTTGAAGGCCAACCTCTTTCTAATCTTCGCAATGCACTCAACCTCAAGAAATTTTACCCATAGCATATCCCATTGATTTGCGTGTATTTATTTCTGGCACACATTTAGCTAGGTTGCATCATCTCATCTATTGTCTTTTGCACCTTTCAGATGGATCCATAATCCACACTGTATATCGGTTATGCCGACAGTGCAAGTCACTTATCCAAGAATCTAGCCTTGGAAGCATGGGCCATTTTCACCCCCTTGCATACGTTAGTCCATGCTAACTATGTGTGCATTGGATTTGGCACCAATAACTAGGCCGAATATGATGCAGTGATAGGTTTTCTAGTCAATGCCCTTGCTCATCGCATCCTTCATCTTCGTGTTTGTTTGGATTCCTTACTACTTGTCATGCAATTGAATGGTGCATATCATGTGCATAACCAAGTCATTTTTAGAAAATATCTACGAGTTAAGATGTTAGTATGTGAATTTGAAACCATTACTTTTAGTCATGTTCCTAGATCCCAAAATGATGTTGTAGACACCATTTCAAATAACATTATAGATTGGAATTTATCACATGTATACCACAAAAGACAACCATAACAAAAAAAAATGGTGAACCACATCATCATATAAAATATGCATAACCACATTATGTATCGACATATAAAAATAAATGTATTTGGAGTCTACCACTCTAAATACATCTGGTACGCCCACAGCATACTGGGTGGAACATAGGCCCCTACATCTCCTTATCATCCTTTGGATAATCTCGTGCCAAGTTGGGTGAGATGCTTGAATCCCTTTTTCAAGCACTCGAAACACAATGGCGCTCCACAAAATCCTCCTGCTAGGGTGTATAATTCCCACCTTTGCATACTAGATCAGTCTCCTCCATCAAATATGCTTGCGGGTAGTATCCCATGCTTGGGGGCATGATGGTTTTCCCCTATTCAATTGACTAACATAAGTCTTGGCCTAGAACCCACCAGATCTAGGTATGGTCACTTATCCTCCCATTCCTTGGAGAGCTTCCCCTATTGGCCTCTCCGACAAGCCATATTCATATCGCATATCGTAGACGTTTAATACCATATCTCCAAATATTCTATTGTATTTCATACCACCTTTACCACATAGTCCCCATGTTTGACTTAGTGGGTGAGAGCGATTCTAGACCTCCTCTAGTAGTTCATTCTCATTTTCCTCTTCCTATAATTCTTCACTAGGAACCATCATTCAAAGAAGCATTAAGGCCATCATTAAACAAGTAAGGCCACTTTCCTGAAAGTCACAAACCCAAATTCTAATGGTCATTTTTCCGCTACAATATCCACAAGATTTAGGGCCTTCTCCTCCTCTCAAATTGGAGGGAAAACACCCTTTTATAGGAAAAACCATAGTTTTTCTATCACACATTGTGACTAGACCATAACTTGGTTCAACGAACGGCCAATACCATTAGAATTCTCTCTTCGAGCACTATAATGGGTCTCTCTTGTGGTTTTTCTATCGCACATTATGACCAGACCATAACTTGGTTCAACGAACCACCAATACCATTAGAATCTCTCTTCAAGAACTATAATGGGTCTCTCTTCATTTTTAATGATTTGACACTTCACCGAGAAGCCATTTTTCCAAGAAGGGTCACTTCATCACCTCTCAAAATCAAATTTTTTCATATGCAGTGCTTGTACTTTGGGGACCACCTTCCCTTAGATCTTGTTGTCTCATGTGTCAGTTTTCATCTTGAGAAACCATCATTTTCTCATGTTTTCATGGTCGCCACCAGGCTTATTCTGTGTGGTAGCATCATCGAGTCACCCTTGTTCAGAGCATCTGCGATGAGTCACCTTTGCATCCATGGAGTTTGTTTCATGTCCCATTGTATCATGTCATAGTATTCAATCCATATTTTCATACCATTCATCCCATGTTTCCCATTTTGGCCTTTAGTCATACTATCCACCATCCCCTCCAAAGTCGAGTCAGTCGCTGCCAAGTCAACTATGCACTTTATGCTTTGACAAAGGAAGTTGTCTGTTTGTCCCTTAGGCCCATTTTACCCATTTTCCTTGGTGTTAGTCCATTAGTCACATTACTATTTTCCCTCATGCCTTAGTTTAGGATCCTCATTGCCTCGCCTATGTCGGGCCCTACTCTATCAACATCAACACATCTAATCCAGAAGAACCACCTAGAGGGCGATGTATTTTGGTTCTAGCTTCCACTCTTGTTTGGTGCCTCAGATCAAGAAAAGGGAATCACCTTTTCCTTTTGACTTGGTTGTTTCATGCTCGTCGTTCATACACTTAATGGTCTAGTGATGTAATAACTTGTACGAGTGATATTCGGGTATGTGTGAGATGTTTCAGACGTCATGAGAGGGTGGCCCTTCAAGTAGTCCCCCACATGCCCAGACGATTCCATATTATTCTACAACCTCAAATGTAGTTCTGCATATTTGATGGGTTTAGTTCTTGATGATTGCAACTCTCATAGCATCCATGTCTCCTTCAGATGATCCATTTAGTTTTGCAAAGCACTTTCCTATTCAACAGGGCTTCTTTGGTTGTTTTATCGTCCCTCCCACCCATTTTTGAGGAAAGGGCCATTATATCTCATGTACTTAGATGTTATTATATTTGGTCCTGGTTCATTTTTTTCCAAGCGCATTATGTATATGGGATACATTGTATTATTTTTTGGCTCATTTATGCCAACATGTCATGTACCAGTCAACATGTAGTTTAGTGCTCAGTTTTATTTTTCTAGGCGCATTATTATTTTTTGTATTGAGTTATCTTGTCAGGTATAGGTATGCGTCCCCTGCCTCAATAAGATCATGTACCACAAAATAAAATGAGACTTACATCAATTAGTTGGTCTCGCCTCCTCTGTCACTATCCTCTTTCAATATGGCTCCATTGGTCTCTCTCTCTCTCTCTCTCTCTCTCTCTCTGAGTCCCCTTTGGTGTCTATTGATTGTGTCCTTACAACGTAGTTCAATCATACATTTTTCTCCTAACACTTGTATGTTTGGGGGTAATCTATTATCATTAAAAATTTATCATCTAGCCATAATTTACTAGATGGATTGAAGTGCACCATGTAGGGCCAATTTTACCATAGTAAAATTGCTTTCACTGTAATAAATTACCTAATAAACCACATTTTTAAAGTTATTTCTGATTAAACCCATGAAGAATAATTAAATAAATCACTATTCATTTAATTATCTTCTACGAATAATTAATTAAACCATTGTTTAACTAATATTCCTTGTCATATTTGACCCAGTTATGAGAAATAAATAGATAAATCATTAATTATCTTATTTTTCTCTAGGAGTAAGTAATTAATCACTAACTATTTATTATTCCTTGTCAAGTTTGACGAAAGCCCCTAGGAATACTTAAATAGATAATTATTTGTTTATTATTCCTTAACCATATTCCTTGAGATGATAAATAAATAATTTGTTTATTTATTATTTCTAAATAAAAGTATTTAACCAATTCAAATACTTTTTTCCCTCCAATCAAATATAATAAAATATTCCAAATGGTTAATTCTAGAATTTGGTTAATAATATTTTATTATTTCCCATTATTCAAGGACAACCTAATATTTTTCTATAAATTGGAGGGTTTTACATTCATTCTTCGCTTTCAGTCATTTTCATTGTTGCACTCACTGTTGCAGCTATGATTATTATCATTGTCGCACACCATTTTCTTTTCCATTTGAGTTTTCATTGCGCTCAAAAATTTTCTTTGTCGAGTTTTACACATTATAGAGGAGAGAGACTCTACAAAAGCTGAAGACATTAGGGATAGCCAAGAACCCATCCCTTAGAGGGTGACTGGTAAGATTATTTGTTCCCTTCACAAGTGTCATTTAATAAAATGTATTCTTTATATATCTTGTTTCCATAGGATTATTGGAGTTACTTGCGCTTATTTTCTTATTCCATTTTATTGTTTAACTATTTATGTCGCAAAGATCGAGGGTTTGGTAGGTTTTGTTTCTATCATTTGCTACAGATCCACACTGTCTAATAACCATTTTTACTGTTAGGTTTGTTTTTCATCCATAGTCTAAAGTGGTTTCTTTTTGTACACCTTCGAGAACAAAACTACATAACATGCACATTCTGACAAGTTGATAATTTTCCCATTCTTTTCATAATTGTTTTCCTCATCTACCTTGTCAACTATTCCAACCAAGCATGGGAGGGTCCTTCTCCCACTGCCCAGTTTAATTAAAACAACCATTTTATTAAAAATGTGGCAACTAGAATTCAATGGTTGTCATGATGTTTACCTAATTTTCTTCCAACAAGGAAAACTTAACTCATCCCAATAAAGTAACCTCCTTAGCTCTAGAATTTGTATCCCATTACTATATTAATATATATATATATATATATTTATATATATATATATATATATTCAAAACATTTACATGAGAGGACCATGGTTGGGGTTGTCACGAACACAAGACCATTCTTTTGAAGGTAAACAACTCAAGGGAAAAGTGTTGGGTTGTGTTATATTCTTTCCACATAGTTAACAGGGGGTTTGAGGGGTACCCGTAACCCCACTTTATGGGGTCCGGGGAAGCGCCCCGGAAAATTTTGGTTTTGCACCCTATGTTAGGTTTGGCTGACCCACCTATGGTTTTGTGCATGATTTTCGCACATGTTTTTTAGACGCGATGGTTTTCTGTCCATGTTATTGGATCGATGGTTTTTTTTTTTTGTCCATGGTATTGGACGTGATGGTTTTTCGGTACATGGTATTGGATGCTTCAGCATGTATAAATATGTATTATAACATTGAAAGGAACATAATGAAAAACCAAGCTGGTAGTCTCGGTTTTGAGATCCAGTGGGAAATCTCTGTGTATATGTGTTTTATGTGTTATGCTCTCGCATTTTTATTTTTCCTGTGATTTAGAATTCGTATGCAGGTAATTTCTGTACAGGGTTAAAACCTACAAGGATGATGCTGGGTCAGATCAATGGGTTGTGATCCTCTCTTCTACTCTTTCTATCAATAAATCTATTTAAGTTTTCCTCCACATTCTTGTATGTTTGATGATATGCGCATTTGTGTGGTCAATATATATCTGGTCGTATATTTTTTATGATTGTAGATCTCTGTACTTTGAAGGTATTATGCTGCTTTGGCTTTACAGGTGCTCTTTGAAATGGGGTAAGCAAGGAAGGAGCGGCAAAGATCTATCAAAGGGGAGAAGAAACAAGCAAGGAGACATGCGAAAGACTGAGGTTGGTATTCTCTGCTTCTCTCCCATCTACTTCTCACAAAGGAAAACAAAAGTAACTTTAGTTTGTTTGTTTTTAAGATAGCTACCCGTCTTAGTGGGACTAGCAGCTCTGAATGGGCACTAGATTTCTCGATAACAACAGGTGAGAAACCAAAGGCTGTTAACATCAATTGAATGTACATCCAACTCAACTTATCAAAAGCTTTAGAGAGGTCGATTTTTAGTAGCATACATGCTTTTTTATGGTGCTTTAGAGAATGAATGATCTTGTGGGTGAGGATGATTCCATCTATGATTTTCCTTTCCTCAACATAGCCCGATTGTTCTGGCAAGATGAGCAGGGGAAGCAACGACTTCAAACAAGAGGCTATAACTTTGGAGATGATTTTGTAGATGAAATTGCAGAGGGCTATAGGGCTGAATTTGTTTGGCGTATTAGAATGCTCCTCCTTGGGGATGAGAGTGATGAAAGTTGCATTCAGGGAGGGTAGCATCCAATGGAGAGCTCTAGACTCTTCGACTACCTGCCATACTTCCTCTTTGATAATATCCTAGAATTTGTGGAGGAAAGTGGAGGTAAAGCCATCTGGACTAGGGGCTTTTCCTTCCTGAAGCTACTTCATAGCAGATTCCACCTCCAGAAAAGTTACCAGATGAAGAATCAATTGATTATGTTCATCTGTGATCACCTTTGGGATATGCTGGAGAATCTTGTCAATTGATGGCTTTCTGGTGATGTTAGGTTCTTGATGGACTATTTTGAAGTGCTTGATGAGTTCTTTTTCAATATCCCCATGATCTTCCAATCGGTCTCCCTATTGGTTGAGAATGTGGGTGATGTTGTTATGCATTCTCCTTTGGATTGTTGAGCGGTGGAAGAATTTTGTGTTCCTCTCCCCTTCCTTTAACCATTTTATTCAAGATTTATTTTTCCATAGGATTTCCTCTTGTTTCTCTCTTTCATTGATCTGAGTTTGAAGATTCTTTTCCTATTCGTTTCGGGCTTTAGTCCTGCCTTCATTGATGATAGTTTGCTGGAGTTTCTCCATTTCCTGAGCTAGGGCTTGATGAGCTTGAAAAATGTTTCCAAAGGTGACGATGTTCCATTGTTTGATTTGTGCTTTTAGGAATCATAACTTTGCTAAAATTGGAACATTTTGGAACCGATAGGGGGAGGAAAGCTTTTCCATGTATGTTGTACTAGATCTTTGAAATGTGGATGGGTCAACTAGAAAGATTAAAAGTGGAAAGGTTGTCTAGTGGAGTTCCCCGATCTTTGCCATTGAAGCGAGATTGGCTAATGGACCGACCCGACAAATGTAAAAATAGAGGTAGAGAGGTCTCCTCCCATGTGGATAGCATTATCTGATAACAGAAATCGATCAAGCCTAGAGGCAATCTGATGGGGACCAAACCTTTTTTTGTTCCAGGTGAATATTCCGTTATTGCTGGGCAGGTCAATTAGCCAGTTGCTTTGTATGAAATGTTTGAAGTACTCACTTTCATTGTCTAGTCTAATTTGGCATCCTATTTTTTCTTCTAATTTGGTGATCATATTGAAATCGTCTCTCGTGATCCAGAGTGGATGGGATCAATTGGTGTTAAGCAGTGAAAGCGTGTCCAAGGTAGTGATTTTATCCTCAACAGCTTGCAGGAAATACACATTGGTAAGAAGACCATGCACATTGGTCCCTATGATATGGAAATTGGCTTGAATGAAGTGGTGATTTGCATGAAAATTTGTGAGCGCAATAACCTATGCATTCCAAGCTATTGCTAATCCACCTGAGGCTCCTATAGCATCCACCGCCATTGTGTGATAGCCAGGCAAAGCTTTTGAAAGAGTGGTATTGAGAAGAGTACTATTGCATTTCGTTTCTTGCATAAAGAAGATATGGGGTTTCTCCTTATGAATCAATTTTTTTATCATTCTATATTTCCTTGGGCCGTTCAGCCCTCTTAAATTCGATGATGTGAGCTTCATGGTTCAGGATTGGAGAGTGGCCTGTAGTACTTGGTGAGTTTAGCATATCTTCCATATTCTACCAACATTTCCCCAATGAGGATAGTTCGCTGTAGATCTATCTTTCTCCCACTTTTCTTAGTATCCTTGAACAAGTTCTTCCCATCCCACTGACTTCTTGGTTGAATTCTGAGAGGTCTTTGTTGATGAGCTCTAGAGAGGATGACCTCTAGACTTTCTAGCTGTCTCGTAGGGATTTTATCATATTATTTTTTCTTGCATGCCTGCTCAAGGTAGAAAATATCAAAGTCTCATATGTTAATGCTTTCTGGCTCTTCATCCATTTGCTTGAGTTCACTGCTTTTAGCTATGATGTTTGCTACAAGCTTGGGATCAAGCAGAAGATTATCAATGTCCATACCATTAGGTTTCTAGGCCATCTCATTGATGGAGGTGGGGGGGTGGGAGTTTGGGGTTGCTTAGGGACTTGGGCAGGAGACATATCCTTCTGGGGGGAAGCAGAGGGCTAAGAAGGAATCTCATGAGTGGGCATGGGGGGTTCAGGGACCACAAAATTAGAGTGAGCCAATATATCAAAGCTATTATTGGTTGAGGGATTTGGGTTGCTACTAGGGGTATTTTTAGGTTGAGAAGCAGGCTTTTTGTGATTCCTTTTCCATGAATTTACTTTGGTAAAGCCCTCTTGATCTGTTTGCCCAGAGGTAGAATTGGAAGAGGGCTTGGCATTGAGCAGGTAGTCACGGAATAGATGCCCATGTGCATGACATTTTCGGCATCTGAATGGAACATGCTCATAATCCAAAGTTTGAATCCATTCAAAATCATCATGAAATAGACTTATCGAGTCCAGGAGAGCTTTGTTCAGGTGCATGTAGACACATATGCGGGCATATGAAGTGTATATTCTGTGCTTTGTTTCTTCTGCACTTTTATGAATTCTCCCACTCCATTGCCAATGTCTTTTAAAGATTCCTCATCCCAATATTCCAGCAGTAGGGAATATAGCCGGATCCAAACTAGTGCTGAGCTGAGGTCTTCTTTATCTGGGTTAAATCTCTCAATCCAGTCCCATAGATAAAGTCCTGCTTCGTTGAAGAAGTAATGGTTGTTGTCTAAGACCTTGTTTCGATCTTCTATGCAGTTGAAGATAGCCGTGAAAATGCCCTTCGGTCCTAGCTTCAGATTGATGTGTCCTTTTGGTTTCCATTTGGCTACTATCCATCCCTGTAAGGCTTTCTCTGTTGGCCAAAACCCAATAAATTTTCCAATAAGGGCATAATATTTCATGTATTGGATCTGGGTATTAATTCTCTAACTAGGCAGTTCAATCTTAGGTTGTTCTGCAACTACAGGTTTGCAGGTTGCGGAGGTTTCTTTGGGTTTATCATCATCTCCCACTGCATATTGCTTCTTGTCCGAGGGTATTTCTATTGTACCTTGTGGTTCATTAGGCGAGTCAGTGTTATGCTGATCTGTTTGCGTCTACGGAACATAAGTATTGTCAGAATTATTCGAAGTCCATAGTACCAGATTCATCAAAGGGGGAGGCTCTGAGTCCTCCCCCATCGGGGAAGCCATTGGGGCTGAACTATGAGCTAACGTGTGCTGCTGTTAGGAGTTGCAGGGTCGGTGGAACAGGGCACTGTGCTCTGTGTAGTGCTCTGCCTCTGAGAATGGTGAAACCCTAGGTCGCCATTTCTTGCACCCCAACACAAAAAAAGGCAACAAGATTGAATATCAGAAAATTCATAATATTCTACTTAGGGTTGTTGATGAAGTCTAGAAATCCTATTATTTTGATGTTTAAGGTTTTGGTATTGTTATGATAGAAACCCAAGTTCTTTAGTATTTTTTTTTAATGTCTAAGTTATATAGTGAAACCCTAGATATTTAGGGTTTGGTGAATTAGGTTTATAAACAAAAACCTTTGTAATCGTTATAGTAATATCCTAGGAATGAAACTCGAGGTATATATTCGTCCATATGATCAAAACCCTAGTTTGAATACAATTAGGTATATCTAACTTTGATGTATTAATGTTTGTGTCTTGAGTTTACCTAGTAGATATTGTTGTGAAATGCCAAGGCATGATTATGAAACCCTATATATATATATATATATATAATATTTTTTTTTTTAATTGTTATTCTAGGGTATAGAAAAAAACCCTAGTAGAAATTGATATTCTAGGGCATGATGATATTGTTGATATGACTTAGCTTTGTTGATAAAATCTAGTAGTGTCTAACATGTAATTCTAAAAGACATGTTCTTGAAAACTTAGATATATTGTACTATGATTGGAATCTTATTGAATTTATGATATATAATACTTTATGTCTCAAAGATGAAGTCTAGGGTTTATGATAAAACCCTAGCAAGAAGTTGAAGACTAGTATATCAAAAGATGTGTTTATTGCTGATTATGAATCGAACTATGTTTAGGTATTTGATGTCTAAGGTTTGAATGTTTTTATGCTTCCATTGTAATGACATGATAAACATATTATGGTTGTCTCTGTGCTTTTGTATATTTGTATTTGGTTTTACTTGCTATTGAATATTTTCAGGTACATAATATTCAATATATTCATAAGTTAAATATGATAATGATGATCATGATGAAGGAAGATATAAGAATGATGATGATCAAGATGACCTTGATGCCATAAGAAGGAAATGAAGTCTTGAAAGAATGAAGTTTCTCTAAAGTTATGAAGCTGTTGATCTCCCCAAGTTGAGATTGATCCTGGATAGAAGAAAGGGTATATCTCTCCAGTTGAGAGGGAGGGAATATTATTACAATCATAAAAAATACCTTGAAGTAAGAGTTAAATTGAATGAATGGAAGTACTACAAATGAATGTTTGTGATTCATGAAGACTTGAGAAGTACTGAAACTGTATTTGATGTTGCTAAAGAAATGGAAAATGAAAACTTTCGATGATATAAGAAACATTAAAATGATTATGGACCCTGAATGTTTGTGTTTACTTATATAGATTTGAAAGTTTATTACTGATTCAGGTTGTGATTGTGCAATATCTCTCCATAAAAGGTTGAACGTTTAAAGCATTCTTGGATTGGTATCTAGTTGATTAGGAGAGATGAATAATATTTTGGCAAGATGCTTGGGAGTACATTTACATGACCGATGTGTTGATGTCAAGATCTCAAAGTAGGGAGGGTGTTGTTGGTCATGGAGCTCAGATCTTGGATACACACCTATATCCTTGGGTTGGTGGTAGAGCTTAAAAGCCTATTGGTACCTAGAGTGACTAAAGCTTGAGTCCATCTTAGTCCCACTAGATTAGAGTACCCTGGTCATGTATCTAATTTGTAGCACTATGTGTGTTGTAACTCTTCATAGAGCATATCAATTTGAGATCTTCCATGTACCTCTGTATATATGTAATTATGAATACTCCCTAGTTAAGAGGGAGTGTTGAAGAATGTAACTAGTATCGATATTCATAATTGTATTTGAGTCATGATGTAATGTATTTTTCAAATAAAGAAAAATATTTTCTTTATTAAATAAATTGACTTATTAAAGCATGGTTTTCATGCTTGGGTTAATGGTTTATAGGTCAAATCCTCCATTGTAGGTTTCTAGGGTTTATGTCAAGTGTCCTTTTCCATTTCATAATGTAATAGACCCTTCTTGGGCATTGGAAATCATGACAAAAAAAATTATTTTGATGTAAATTAGGTCTTCTAGGCCTCCTCCACCAAGTTAACCTCTAAATAGACAATTCAATGTAACTAAGGGGCATAATCTCCTATATAAAGGCAACAAGCTGACCTCCTTTGACACATTCACTCACCAAGTTTTATCTACAGTTTTTAGGGGCAATAAAAAGTGAAAAATTCAAGGAAGAAGGTGAAAAAGGACAAAGAAGGAGAAGGAGGTCGTTATCGAGCACAAGAAGTTGAAATTCTCTCGCTCTTTCTCTCACATGTGTGAAATTGCAATGCTGAAGTTGGGCCGAAATTCTGGAGTTGTTGGGGACCGAAATATTTGGGTTATTGCTGGGTTGTAGCTGCTGGACAAGAAGAGAATATTGAAGGTTGTTGAATTATATTGGAAGGCTAACTTAGTGGAGGAGGAAGGTATTTTGGTGTAGGGTCATGGTCTATCTCAACTTGAATTTTCTAGTGGAAGAGTTTGACTGGGTTTTCCCCTATAGAGGGGTTTTAGCCTTAGCTATGTGCCTACATATGGTGTCATTTATCTTCATTTTTAGTTTTGATGATTTCTTGATGAAACAAAGATAAAATAAGAACATAATAAAGTTATAAGAACACAAATATATCACAAGTAATTATAAACATAAGAAAATCTTACTGCCTTTCTAATTTTTTGACCAGGACCATGTAGCATATCGAGGATACATGGCTTAATAAATATAAGGATGGACTACAAAGTCTTTAATTGATCCTAGACATGGAAGGAGTCAACCCATATTCCATCCAAAACACCAGATATCTTGTTTGGTTTGTGGTAGTGATTGGTAATAATATCTCCCCATGGTTGTCTATGAAGTTTCTAGGTTCTATGGTTCCCTCTAGACTATAAGTAAAGAGGGTGGATGTCTACCTCCAATCATGGATCAATGGATTAAAACAATCGTGGGAAGGGATATATGCATATGATGTATAAAGAAACATATTAGTGGAGAGTATTAGCAGTTTTCTTAGATAAGCATGTTGATTGGTTTGTTTATATTTGTAATGTTATTTGGCATACTTAATTTGGTGCAATGATATTCTTTGGTGCTATTGTGTTTCGTACATTAACATTTCATTTCTTGTAAAAAAAGGGTATCAATTATGTAAATGGGTAGAACTTGTATAAATTCATGTGGTTCAACCACTTACAAAAGCTAGTGTATGACTATTTGAGGGTATTCCTCCTGTAAGACCATTCTGATATAAGAGAAACATATCCTTTTAATGACAAACTAGAGAGAATGTAAAGACCTAAAATATTGACACCAACATTGTTGGCTTGTTGGGGCCTGACCTAGGTTCAGAGGTGATTTAGCCAAACAAATTCCGGTACTACTAGACCTTTCAGAAATGGTTTGTGGAGTGCAAACTGAGGTCTCATCCAAAGTAGTATGGGAGGGTGCTAGAACCAGGTTTCCACACCCTGGAGATGTCCGATGAGTTCAAGTGGTCCACGGTTCAACCCTACATGCACATCGCTACGCACACTTACCCTTGCCTCATAGCATGAGATGCTGCCTTCACGCAACCCTACTCAGGGCTTGAACAATGTTATTACCAAAATCCTTACTCACAACATGATATTAGGTGATTAACTGAACTTATTTATACACTTTTAGTTATAATTAATAATATTCACAGTTCATATAAGTGCGCATAGTAAATAAGCAGTAATATCAAACATGTAATAACTTAGATCAGATACACAAGATTTAGATAAAAATTCTCTTTATTATTTCTTTCCTTCTGTTACAGACTCAACCCTACCTTGCGCACTCAGTTGTGGACTCTACTAGGCCTCTGTGCACTCAGTTGCAGAGCCTCTTCCTACTACTATGACCCAAGACACTTAGACTCTTGCTCTATGCTCGCTATCTTCTTTTATCCATCTGGTTCCATCAATCCATCCTTTTCTTTACAACTTAAAGCCTTGCTCTATTTATACAATCCCATGGTCCACGGGCCATGGGTAGGCTAACACTACATTCAAAACTTAGGGCGGACAACCCTATGACTCTAACATACAATTCGCGCTTTGCGCTCGCAATTCGCGGAGTCTTTACAATAATAACAACTCAAAACTTGGGTTTTGAGCCCCAAAACATGCTGTGGGGGGATTCCATGACCAACAAGCCCCCAACACAAACATCATGACTCGCCCTCGAGTCACTCTGTTGACGCGATGATCTTGGTGTGGAGTCCCTCCACCTGGTCTCGAATGGTATTGATGTCTACAATGCTCTCAACTGCTGCTTGTTGTACCTGCTGCATCCGTTCCTCGAAGACCTCTATTTCTGGTGTGCTGCCCTGCATCTATGCATGCATCCCCTGAATCTGCGTGAGCTTCCCTTCAATATCTACCATGATTGTGAAGACTTCATCAATCCATGGCTGGACATGCGCTTTGAGAACTGCTTCCTTATGTCGCGCCACATCCACCTGCTCCTTTAAGGCCTTGGCTTGCTGCATCCTCACAAGCCGTTGAGTGAGGACTACTATCTGCGTAGTCCCTCTAATGCCATCATATTACTGCTGGAGTTTGTGTGCCTTTATCTCCAGCCACTAGATATTGGGATCCTCCTACAAAGTCGTGAGGAACTCTAGTGCATGTTCCAATGTATTCGTACATTCGTGCACTACACCTCTAATCTCTTCTAACCCTACTGCAATAGCACTGGCACACTATTCTCTGATTTCTAGGGGAGTGGAAGGCTACGCCTTCAACCACAACTCAATGATTTGGAGATTCAAATCCAGCTGCACCCTTGTCATTTCTTCTCTCGCGTCACAGACTCCTTCGGTCAAATTGTGGATCCGCACTTCTATTGGTAGATCTGCTGCGATGGCTAGCTCTGGGACATGTTGGCAAGTGTCATCTACTGTGTGCACCAAATGCTAGTTCTATGACACCAACTTGTCGCGCTACAAGCTGAGATGTTCTATGTCAATTTTCTGCTCACTGAGAACCTGGACCGCGTGGCTCTCCCTAACCCATAGCTCTGCTGTTATCCCATCCTGTAACTGATATAGCGTTTCCTGAGAAAGGGAAGCCAAGTTAAGGCCAAGGTCTTTCATCATGTTAAGTGAAATTCAATCCATCGCATTTGAAGAGACTAATGCTCCCTCTGGCAACACTATTGTGTTGGTCATTCATGCATGCAACCTATGCTCTGTTGCTGAAGTTCCTACTACGATGTGGGTAGACATGGTAGCTTCCTGAGGGGGCCAAACCTGTAACTCTTGCAACTGTGCCCTAAGGGCCCCCAACAAAGTCTGGTGTTCCATCATAAACTCTTGAAGCACTTCACTGGTGACATCACTAACTGTCTTGCCGATGTCATGGAGATCACCTTCGGTTAAGGTGATTGGGTCAATGGCCAGCTTTGAAGCCTTAACCTTCTTCCTTGGACTCGATCTCTCTGCGCTGTGTGGACGTGGTCCCTGGGTTCGTGCTCCCTTCTGCTATTTTTGTGTCCTTTGCCTCCTGCCCTGAGGATGTTGCTTGGCCCTCCTCTTCCTATACCATTGTTTCCTTTGTTGTCTGCATTGCTGCTACTGCTTCTGCGGCCTTTTTTTGCTCCATGGCTTCCTGTGCCACTTCGCACACTGCCCTTACCTCAGCTGCCGCTTTTTCGTTTCACCTTCTCTCAGCCGGTTGGGTGATGCGTGGCTTAGCATCATCCTTCTTTTTCTGTGCTGCCTCTTTGTCCAGTTTCGCCAAATCTAGGGCGCACCACTCAGGAGGCCATGTCTCCAATACAGTAAATATTGCTTCATCAGTGGCTATAAATGGTAGCTTCGTCCACTGCTTCACTGGATCCTTCCATGCCCTGATATAGATGTTGTGCATATCATATTTGAAGTCTGCAAAACTCTGCAGAGTATTATGCACTGTAGATGAAAAGCGTGGCCTCATGTTGATCCACATTTAGATGCTCGCCTCCATGAGCATCCAGAAAGTTTTTGCATCGCAAATCCGTTTCGCATCCTTGGTGGCCCAGAGCGAAGCGTACTTCGTGGCCTCTAGTAAGTCACGATTAGGAAACTTACTATCCTCCAGTAGTTCTCCCACTACCAGCAATATGGACAAGAGTAACCACGCGTAGTGGAAGATCTTACCTTGCTCCTGGGCTTCGCGACAGTTTAACAAAAAATCCTCATAGATTAATTCAACCCAGCTGAACTAGACCCCCTCCGCGCACTGCTCGGCCAACGCGACCGCTGGCGTTGGTACCTAATCGACGTGACATTTTCTCATCACTTTACCAGCCAAAAGTTGAGTTGCTACACGCACCCTCTTGTCCTTGATGTTGGAGATGGTGTAGCCCCTCTTATTTTTCTCCAACATATATTTCGCTTTCATGGCTTCTGCAAGAGCCAAATTTCCACTTTTTCTAGTTATAGTCGCGGGGTCCTTTCCCTTACAGGTGTGCGAAGAAATACGGTGGAAGAGGTCTGTTGTGATGGGAATAGGCTCCTCCAGCCATAGATACCCATCATGCACTAGGCATAGTAGTTTCCTGATGATGAAAATGGTGATGGGAACGCGGTGGAAATGTGTGATCCATAATAAGTGCAACAACCTGGCCTTTTCCACACAACGCAACCATTTTCGCGACTCTAACTTGATCACTGCTCCCTAGGTGTTCTGCTTCATTAATTTCCTGGTCTCTAGGTGCGTGAACTTCTCGCTGTCAATGAGATCCAAATCTTCGAATTTCATCGTTGGCATGCGGCCTAGGTGCATGCCCTCAAATACGATACTGTCGGGGAGGAGCAGGGTCTAAAGTGAACTCTTCGTTGCATCCAGATCCTTTGATACTTTGGTCTTTCCTCTCCGTGGAGGGACATATGCGGGCAGTTTTGCTGCAGGACGCAGCGGTTGGATATCCTCCTCCATGTCTTCTTCTTCTTTTGCAATGACGATCAGGGCCTGCAACTCTTCTTCTTCCTCATCTGTTTCAATTGTGACTACCTTCCCCTTTTTTTCCATTAATAATTTGTTGTGTCACGGATTCCTCGGAGACATGCGTACTGGATCCATTGCCTATTTATCCTTCTTCAGTCAAGGTGTCTGTGGTGATTTCGGGATTTCTGTAGCCACCCCAACACCCTCGGGAACATCCTGTACCATGGGGGTTTGTGCGGCCTCGCTGGCGGTTCCCTCTTCAACTCCCAACCGATCCTTAGTGGCCATCATCATCTTGATATCATATTTTGTTTCTCGCAAACTTAGGGGCTTACTTATTGCTTGGCTCTCAACACTCAGTGCTTTGCTCAAACACTCAGTTCTCAAATTACCAAGTGTTGTTTGCTGGCTAGCCCTTTGAGTTTTATAGCCCCTTTCGAATTTAAATTAAACCGTTCCCCCAATTCTAGGCCATTAATGCTTCCTTGGCAGCAGATTTTCCCAAATCTTGCCCATAAATCACGTCTTAAATGCCCACTACCCACCCCATTTGGCCTCAAATCGGATGTCCCATCATGAACAGTAACACCAATGATCACTTCCTAGCCAACCCACGTAGTAGCACAACCCTCCATGTGCGGTTGCAAACCCTGTGACGTTTTGATTCTGCACACATCTCCTAGAGTGCGCAGATCCCAGGAAGAATAATTTATAGCGTTGTGCTCCCTTTCAACTACCTGGAGTGCTAAGTCTATCCTTACTACGGCTAGTTAGGTGGTCGCACCACATGTGCGGGTTTCCATCCCGTCCTCCGACATGGTTCACAAAAAATCCTCATCTTCCATCGTGGTGATCAGTACTATGTGCTCTACTATTTGCAATGCACTACCCTGGTTACTACATTTGGTGATATGCGGTCCCAGCCATGGCAGTAGACTAACCAATTCTCTGCGATAGTCCTCCAATTCGTAAGTATGATCGTACGCACCTTGTCTTGCCATCATTGGTTTATTGACGAGAAATGTTTTCTTTTTTCCATTTTCTAGCCTCTTGATCTATGCGTCCATTAAAGCACTTTTCTCCCTTAGCTGTACCTGGTCTTTTTCAAGTTCGCGAAATCTACAATTTCCCCGTCGAATTTCTTCCTGAACTCTTATATGTTCTGTTTCCCGTGGCTGCGTGATTTATTCATTCCGGGTTTAACACACTATCGAATCTACGGGTGTTGTTATGTGCAGATTCGATTTTGCATGCTCCTTAGAGATTACAATCCTTGCTTCATCCCATAACTTTGGAATTGCTCTCGCGATCAGGGTTTTTCACATGGTCCTATAGGCCCATCGAACCATTGGTACATGTAGGTCCTAGTTAGTGCGTTTCACATGGTGGACCCTGTTCAGAACATCGCACACTTTGTCAAATGCTTCCTCGTGGATAATCTTTGGTGTGATTCATCTTTCCTGTTGCTACATTTTGTTCCTTTGTTCTATCGTGGGAGCGGTGTGCGTTTGTTCGGCCTGCGTGCCATACATCTGTACCCATCTGGAAAGGTGGGTGCACAAGATGTTTCGCCCCTCATAACCGGCTCTCATCCATAGCTGAGGTTTTCCAAATTGTATAAGAATCCCTCTTCTGCATTTGCGCCAATCCATGAAACTTGGCTGGTGCGTACCCCACCACCTTGCGGACGTAGCGCACAGTGCCCATTTCAGAGCATCGAACCATTGTTGTTTTGGCACTTCGCTCTCAAATTTTTTCAGGAATTCATCCACTGTTGTCAAGTTGTCATACCTAGGCAGATCCCTTATCTTTGTTGTCACGCAACATAGTGATCTTACCATCATGTTGCAATTGAGCGTGGTTACTTCGTGTAACCGATTCTGCCATCGTTCTATTTCTTCGTCTGAATATAAAGTGCAGGAGCTTTTGCATTCCCATGAAATCATACCATTTGCTGTTGGATTCACCCAATCCTACTCTGAAGTGGTTATCTTGTAGATACAGTCGAGATCATCATCACTATCATCTTCATGCAATGGTTCTGTGTAGGGTGCTCCTTCTGCAGGGTCTAAAGGTGCCACTACGCATAGTAACTTTTTCTCAAAAGTCATTTTGCACTTCTTTAGATTTATTACTCTGTTCATATTAGTGGCCCAATCTATTCCCAGTAGCGCGGGATAGGGATTTCTGTCATCGACAATCTCTCTCACTTCGAAATTTTCCAGCACGCTAGCACCTTCGATATCTACTGTTATCCCCTGCAATCTTCCCATCGGTAGGATCTTCTACTGGTTCACCATTCACAATTGAATAAGAGATCATTGTAATGCGGGTCTGCCCATGCATTCCCATGTTTTTTTTGGCAGTATATTCACGTCCAATTTGAGATCCAGAATTACTTGATCCATTTCGTACTCTCCGATTTGCGAAGTCAATCTCATTTCCCTTCCTATTCGCAATGCATGCTTTCCAAATTTCCAGACTACGTGTGGTTCTCCTTTCATAGCGCACCCAATGATAAGTTCCTGTAGTTCTTTTACCACCTTGCTGTCACGCAACAGTTTCATGCATGTCTCTAGAAAGGTAATGAGCATTGAAGGATCCATCCCTGGTTCTAGTTGATCCTTACTACCTGAAGTGGAGGCCTCCATGAAGCTCTTCTTAGCTTCCATGAATGTCTCTTTCATGCACTCCAAATCAAATTCAGGTTCCTTTTTAGGAGCCTTGTGAACCCACACACTTTCTTCTGGCTACTTAGCTTTTTTATCTCTAGTTGTGATACTGCTTCGAAGCACTATGTTTACATTCAGATCCTCTTCGCCTAGCTCAGACCTCATCATTTGTAGGTTCCGAGTCGGGGGAGGTTGGAGTAATCCTTTATCGTGTAACCTCGCTATGAGTGTAGGGCAGTCCTCTGTCTCATGATTAAATTGGGTACAGTATAAACATGATGCTCTCATTGGGTTTGTACAATCGTAGGCATAGTGCCCTGGCCCTCCACAATTGTAACAAATTAGTTGTCTGTGACCCCTTCCTAGTCCCATTCCACCTCGACCTCATCCACGCCCCTGAAATCCAACACATGCCATCCTTGCATTTGGATCGAGGGCTCGCGTTTCAGTTTGCACTCTATAGGTAGGGGTACGATCCATCATCAACTCGTAACTTCTGGAGGTGTACTCATCATGGTCTATCGACTTGCAGAAATTACATAATAATTTCTGGGACATCTGCGTATGCTTCTATAATAGGTGACAATTATTTGTAGTGTGTTTTCCTCCTATCTGACAAATTGTGCACCATAATGCAGGCGCCGCACTTGGTCTTGCTTGTGCCACCAGTCTTAACAGCATTAGCCCTCCTCCTGCCAAGTAATTCACAAAAACTAGACAATGGTCCTTATCATGCCCCTCGCCTTTGCATTTTATGAACCATACCTCTTCGCGTGCCTCTGGCCGAGTTGTCCTATCCTGTTTAAAACTCTACTTCTCTAGACACAAATTTTGCAGTTGTGCATGGATTTGTTAGACTCCCAGAACAGGATCTTGTATTGGGGTCTCATGCAATCTCATTGCAATCTCTAAAGCTTCGGCCTGGGTAGACAACTTTTGTTGTGACAACGACATCCTTAAATGCGGTGTTAATGACGCTACAAACCATGCATGGTGCTGTCCATCCATCAAGGTCATGTTGGCTTCACAAATCATACTCTTCAGTCTCTGGTCCAGATCCCATGGGGTCTCGCCTGGAAGCATCATGATTTCCTTAAACCCGATAATCGCTTGCGTCTCTAATTTTGGCCTGTTAAATTCCCTATTTAGCGTAGCTAGGATATCCGCGATCGCTGCGTTTGGATGGTCACTGGAATGCTTAATGTACCACGTTAGTGCACGATCCTGCAATGCGCTTACCAATGTAGCCTTCTTTATATTGTCATCCACGACTCCTTGTGCTTCCATACAACCTTTACTACGAACCAAAATTGGTATGGATCTTCATTCCCTACCCCTCTGAATACCGACAGTTTGATTGTGTTCGCCATATTGAATTGTGGTGGTGGTGGAGGTGGTGTGGGTGGAGAGCTCTTCCTCACTTTCCCATCGTGGCAAAATCAACGGGCTATTTTCTATCTCTATGCTACCTTTGTTTCTATAGATCCTTCCACTTTGCGTAGTCCCAAACATCAATTTATTCGCATAACCCGCTTTTCACGTAATAGCATTTTGATCCAAGTGTTCAATGATTTAATGTACTTACCTTGCGGTCCCTTGAGGAAGTGACGTTCCGCTTAGATGTAGCTAACCATTGTATATACCGCAAAATTGGTGATAAATCCTCCTATAATTTGATTGAGCCAATGGTCCACAGCGTGCGCGATCTTATCTTCTGATGCTTCTAGTCTGCGCACCAATTCCAGAGTCCACACAATTTGTTTGTCAAGCCTACAACTTCCCTAACTCTCTGCTATCTTTGTGATCCACTCGTAAAACTTAGAGGGGAAGGATGTAAAGAAAATTTTGTGGATTTCCATATATAAGTAGCGCTCTAACCACTATTCCTTTGATACTCGCGAATTCCTATTTTCCTGTGCTGCGACTCGTGAATCTTCTTATCCAACCACCCTTCAATTTATTTCTTTGTTGGATTCCAGTGACACGACATAAGACATCCCTTATGCATATCTCGGTCCTGGAAATGGAACCATTTGTTGGCTTGTTGGGGCCTAACCCAGGTTCAGAGGTGATTTAGCCAAACAAATCCCGGTACTACTGGCCTTTTCGGCAACAGTCCATGGAGCGTGGACTAAGGTCTCACCCGAAGTAGTATGGGAGGGTGCTAGAACAAGGTTTCCACACCCTGGAGATGTCTGATGAGTTCAAGTGGTCCGTGGTTTGACCCTGCGCGCACTTACCGGTACCTCGTAGCTTGAGATGCTGCCTTTGTACAACCCTACTCAGGGCTCGAACAGTGTCATTACCCAAGTGCTTAATCGTAGCCCAATATTAGGTGATTAACTGAGCTTATTTATAAACTTTTAGTTATACTTAACAATATTGACAATTCATATAAGTGCGTGCAATAAATAAACAGTAATATCAAACATATAATAGCTTAGATCAGATACACAAGATTTAGATAAAAATTCTCTTTATTATTTTCTTCCTTCTGTTACAGACTCAACCCTACCCTACGCACTCAGCTGCAGGGGTCCACGCACTCAGTTGCAGACTTTACTAGGCCTCTGCGCACTCAGCTGCAGAGCCTCTTCCTACTACTATGACCCAAGACACTTAGAATCTTGCTCTATGCTTACTATCTTCTTTTATCCATGCGGCTCCATCAATCCATCCCTTTCTTTACAACTTAGAGCCTTGCTCTATTTATAAAATCCCATGGTCCACGGACCTGGGTAGGCCGACACTACATTCAAAACTTAGGGCGAACAACCCTATGACTCTAACATACAATTCGCGCTTTGCGCCTGTAATTCGCGAAGTCTTTACAACAATAACAACTCAAAACTTGGGCATTAAGCCCCAAAACATGCTGTGGGGGAATTCCATGCCCAAAAAACATATGGTTTAAGGCATGTGAATTGAAGAAGAAGGATATCATAGAGTTATTGGATTTAAATGTGGAACCTATTTGACACCTATGTTGACAAAATTCCCATTAGGATGGAAATTTATATTTTATGAGCTTCCATATTGAGAGCTTCTCAAGATAGGCCACTTACTAGATCCCATGCATATATTAAAAACTTTTCATCTTATTCATGGAGGTACATGTCATAGTGAAAAAATGACACATTGGGTGTTAGGAGAAATATTTTTTCTTCAAATACTAAAATGAAATAGTGGCCAAGAAAAGAAATTAGAGGATAGGTCACTCCCTCTTGGTCTTTTAAAGAAGGTGATGTCTCGTAGATTTTGAAGAAGTCGATGTTTCTCTAGCAAATGATGTTATAGCAGGTGTGAAGATGCATTGTTTATACATGTTGACTCTATAAAATTTCTTCACCATAGAAGAACTATTGTTGAGGTTGAAATGATATGACTATTTGAACCTTCTAAGTGTATGTATGTCAATTACATGTTTCTTTTTCTCTACTCTAGTTTATAATATGGTACTCACTCACAATTTTATGCCAATTGATTTTGTATGTGTTTATTTTGTAGTGTCATTATCCTTTGCTCATCTATGGTTGCATATATCATGAATTCCAATAGGTGTGATATGTCATTATCTAAATTATCCACATTTATATGTTGGATTACATCAAAGGAGATCCACATGGCTAACATTTCATGATGGCATCAAACAATAGTTGGAATTGTTTGTATATGTAATAAGGATTTGTCCACAAGTTTCATGGATTTGCTAATCCATCTTTGGATTCACCTATTTGATAAACTTGAATTATCTAGCATGATCTCATGTTGTTGGATGTTATTCTTAGAGAGGTACTTGAAAACGTTGAAGAGATTAGTTTGACAAAGGGAAAAACTCAAGGTGTCTATGGTATAGGGGTACATAGTATAGGAGTCATTCTATTATGATAGTGAATACGTCAAGAAAGTTGATGACACAACAAGGAAAGAGGTTTGGGATGACCAATGGGTATGAGAATAAGAGGGAATGGAGATGCTTGAAACGAATGAAGAAAGGTGCATAATTGTAGGTTTTAACCCTGTACATAAATTACTTGCAAATGAATTCTCAAAAACAGAAAATATACAATGGTGAGAAACAAAAAAAATACATAGATGTTTTCCCTTGTATCACAAAACCGGGACTACGGGATTGATTTTTCATTATATTCCTTTTAATTTTACAATACATATATATACATGCCGAAGCATTCATAAACCCTAATACATTAACGCTGGATTAGAACATAACCGTAGTTCCCTTGACTGGGTCTACAAAATACCATGGGCAGAAAACCATAATGTCCAAAACCATGTACGAAACCCATGCAAAAACCCATAGGTAGGTCCGCCCACCTAATATAGGGTCCAAAAGAATATAACACACACCCAACATTCTCCCACTTTTTATTTTATTTTCCACACAGACGGTCATATGAGAGATTAGTCATTGGTCCAACCTTGCAACCCCCATTGTTTCTCTACGCTAAGAAAACTTCTGAGTGCTCACAAACTTTGTCAATGCATCTGCAACATTCTTTAAAGTGTCTGCCTTTACAAACAACATATTTTTGTCTTCAACCATATCCCTCACAAAGTGATATTGAACATCAATGTGATTTGTCTTTGAAAGATAATCGGGGTTCTTTGCCAAGAAAATTGCAGTTTGGCTGTCACAGTCTAGCCTTATAGCTCATTGTAATAACCCCATACTTGAACACAATCTTTGAAGCCAAACTGCTTCCTTTCTTGCATGAATGGATGCCATCTATTCTACCTCTGCAATTGAAAGTGACACTACAGTCTGTCTCTTTCTCATCCAACTGTTTGCATCTACAAAAATTTTAAACACATACCTGCTTGTAGATCTTTTCTGATCTAGATCTCCATCCCAGTCTGCATCAACAAAGCCATAGATGTCCATAAATCTATCCAATCCTGGTCTTCCTTAGTAGAAAATACCTGAAAAGCCACTTCACTGCTGTCCAATGTTCCTTCCCTAGTTTTGACATAAACCTGCTCAATACTCCCATTGCATGTGCAATTTCTGGTCCAATATAGACCATTGCATACATCATGCTACTGACTGCACTTTCATATGGAACACGAGACATGTCCTCTTCCTCTTCTTGTGTCTTGGGACATAGTTCAACAAATTACTTTATAGCTACAAGAATAGGAACCTTCATCGGTTTACTATCCTGCATATTAAACCTCTACAATATTATCTCTACATACTTCCTCTGTTTTAACTAGAGATTCCTCTTTGCCTGATATCATTTAATTTCCATGCCCAAAATATAGTTTGTAGCACCAAGATGCTTCATATCGAATTTGGAGGACAATTGGGTGTCAAATATTGGATAATTTCTTTGCCATTTCCAATTAGAAACATATCATCCACATACAAGACCAAATAAATAACATAGTCACCAATTAATTTAAAATACACATAGTGATCCTCTTTGCTTCTGGTGAAGCCAAGTCCCCAAATAAAATGTATCAAATTTATGATACCACATCCTTGGTGACTGTTTTAACCCATACATAAACTTTTTTAACCTGCATACCAGTTCTTTCTTTCCCTTCACCGCAAAGGCTTCAGGTTTCTTCACGTAGATCTCTTCTTCTAGATCCCCATGAAGAAATGTTGCCTTCACATCCATTTGTTCTACCTCAAAATCAAAAGCAGCAACAACAAATACAAGTAATCTAGTAGAAGCTACCTTGGAAACAAGGGAAAAATATCACCAAAATCAATTCCTGACACCTGGGAATAACCTTTTGCTACCAATCGATCTTTGTATTTCTCCACCTTTCCTTCTGCATTCATCTTCTTCTTAAACACCCATTTTCTTCCAATGGATTTCCTTCCAACTAACAAATCCAACAAATCCAAAGCTTCATTTTTGTCCAAATATGCCATTTCATCAACCATGGCATATTTCCAGAGTTTTCCATCCTCTGAATCTACTGCCTCCCCGAAAATTATGGGAACATCATCAGTAATATATAAAGAAAAATTTGAATAGAAATCATATGGACTATACCTTTTTGACTGCCTTCTTTCTCGAATTAATCTTCTAAGAACTGGAGTTTTTGGCTCTTCATCTTCTAATTCCTGTTCTGCTGTAGAGTATGATTCTTCCCCCTTTAGCTCAAACTCTAGCTTTTCAGTTTCCTTTGGTAGGAATTCATGTTTAATAACATCTTTCACCTCTCTAAACACCATGTCTCGGTTGTACACAACCTTCCTTGTTTCTGGGTTCCAAAGCTTATAACCTTTTAAACCATCCTTATACCTAATAAAGATGCACCTCTCAGATTTACTACCCAACTTGGTTCTTTTATTCTTTGGAACATGTACATATGCATCACAACCAAATATCCTCAGATGTAAAAGAGAGGTTTTCTTAGCAGTCCATACCTCACGTGGAGTCTTATCCTCTAATGCTAATGAAGGTGATCTATTAACCAGGTAACATGCTATCTCCACTGCCTCTGCCCAAAATTCTTGTCCTAACCTGACACCACTGAGCATGCTTCTTTCCTTTTCCATCAATAGCCTATTCATTCTTTCTACGACTCCATTTTCCTAAGGTGTGTATGGAGTAGTCTTTTTCCATGCTATACAACACTTCTTACAGAACTCTTCAGATTCCTTCTTACAGAACTCTCCACCATTATCTATCCTCAACACCTTTATCTTCTTCTCTGTTTGGTTTTCCACTGAGCCTTAAATTATTTAAACATGTCAAAGACTTCATATTTCTTCCTAAGTAAATATATTCGTGTATTCCTTCAGAAGTCATCTATAAATGATACATAATACACAAACTTACCCAGTGATGGAACCGACACAGGTCCAAACACTGTTGGGTTGTGTTATATTCTTTCCATGACTAAATTTTTTTTTGGACCCTATATTAGGTTGGGAAAACCTACCTATGGTTTTCGGTACATGGTTTTGGATGCGATGGTTTTTCGGTCCATGGTATTGGATGCTTCGGCATGTATAAATATGTATTGTAACATTGAAAGGAACATAATGAAAAATCAAGCTGGTAGTCCCGGTTTTGGGATCCAGTGGGAAATCTCTGTGTATATGTGTTTTATGTGTTATGCTATTGCATTTTTATTTTTCCTGTGATTTAGAATTCATATGCAGGTAATTTCTGTATGGGGTTAAAACCTACATTTGGTATTAGAGCTGTTTTGGCTTCAAGGGAACACCTTTGTTGCTGAGGGGTTTCGCTCGGGCCTGTGGTAGACCCTGTTTAGTGGGAGATCTGTGAGATCGATTTTGGTGGTGAAAGAAGATGGCGAGTAGCGGAAAGGTAGAGATTGAGAAGTTCAATGGTCAAAGTTTTTAGCTGTGGAAACTCAAGATGGAGGATTTGTTGGTGGATAAAGATCAGTGGATCGCGGTAGATCTGGGTACTAAACCAATGGGAGTGATCAATGAAGAATGGAAAAAGTTGGATCGGAAGGCAAAGAGCACAATACGATTGTGTGTCTCAGATTCAGTATTGTTGAATGTATCAGGGGAAGCTACGACAAAGGCTCTGTGGGACAACAAGTTAGGGACTTTGTACCAATCTAAGTATCTGGTGAATAAACTGTTCCTGCGGAAAAAGCTGTATAACCTAAGGATGAAAGATGGAGACTCGGTGACAGAGCATCTGAATGCGTTTAATACTGTGGTAATTTAGTTATTATCTGTTGATATTAAAATTTTAGATGAAGATAAGTGCATCAGTTTGTTGTGTTCTCTACCAGATTCGTGGGATAGTTTGGTTATTGCAATAGGTAGCAATGCAACTGCTTTGCAGTTGATTAAATAGTCTTAGTCTTGCTGACGGAGGAGATGAGATGGAAAAATATGGACAGCTAGAATGGTGATGCCTTGTCTGTACGAGGACGGTCCCATAACAGAAATAAAAATAAGTCATCAAGTGGGAGATCTAAATCTAGAGGGAGATCTAAATCTCCAGGAAAACTTATAAAGGTGGTTTGTTGGAAATGCGGAAAGGAAGGGCACTTTAGAAGGGATTGTAAATCTAAAGCTCCTGATAAAGGAAAGGGATCTGATGATGCTCCTTCTGCAGAGGCGAAAACCACCTCAGATGAAGGTGGGGATGTGTACTTGGCTTCTTCAAGTACACATTTAGATCAGAGGCATGGTTGATTGACTCAGGTGCATCCTTTCACTTCACTCCCCATAGAGAGTGGTTCTGCGAGTATGAGAAATATGATGGTGGTGATGTCTTCTTAGGAGATGATAGGAAGGCTAGAATTATTGGTCGTGGAAAAGTAAAGTTGAAGTTGCAAGGTGGAAGGGTTAGAACCAGGTGTTCTACATATTCCTGCATTGGCTAGAAATCTGATTTCTGTAAGCAAGTTGGATGATGCAGGTGTAAAGACAGTTTTCGAGAAGGATACCTGCAAGATGGTTCGAGGAGCACTGGTATTGATGCGGGGGGTTCGATTGGAACTCTGTACAAGCTGCTAGGTAGCACTGTTTTTGACGGGTGCAATAGTTCTTTGGTTCCTGAAAATGGAGCAGAAAATCTAGTGGTCTCTGGAGAGAAGACCATGTTGTGGCATCAAAGGCTTGGACATATTGGAGAGAAGGGCCTTCGAATACTTCATGGTAAAGGTATGGTAGAAGGTATGAGAAATAGCTCTCTGGATTTTGATTTCTGTGAAAATTGTGTATATGGGAAGCAGAATCGGGTGAGTTTCCCCTCTGGTGGTAAGAGGACGAAACAAATAGTAGAGCTTGTGCATAGTGATGTGTTTGGACCTGTGAAAGTTCCATCACTGGGTAAGTCTGTGTACTATGTATCATTTATAGATGACTTCTCAAGGAATACATGGATATATTTCCTTAAGAAGAAATCTGAAGTCTTTGATAGGTTTAAAGAATTTAAGGGTCTGGTGGAAAATCAGACAGAGAAGAAGATAAAGGTGCTGAGGACAGATAATGGTGGAGAATTTTGCAGCAAGGAATTTGAAGAATTTTGTAAGAAGTGTGGTATAGAACGGCAGAAGACTACTCCATATTAACCTCAGCAAAATGGAGTCGCAGAAAGAATGAACAAGATGTTGATGGAAAGGGCAAGAAGCATGCTTAGTGGTGCCAGGTTAGGACAGGAATTCTGGGCAGAGGCGGTGGATACTGCATGTTACTTGGTCAACAGGTCACCTTCATCAGCGTTGGAGGATAAGACTCCACAAGAAGTATGGACTGCTAGGAAACCCTCTCTTTCACATTTGAGGGTATTTGGATGTGATGCATATGTACATGTTCCAAAGGAGAAACGAGCCAAGTTGGATAGTAAATCTGAAAAGTGCATCTTTATTGGGTATAAGGATGGTTTAAAGGGTTATAAGCTTTGGAACCCAGTAACAAGGAAGGTTGTGTACAGTCGAGATGTGGTGTTCATAGAGGTGAAAGATGTTATTAAACATGAAGTCCAACCAAAGGAACCTGTGAAGATAGAGTTGAGCTATAGGAGGAAGAATCAGACTCTGTAGCATAGGAGGAATCAGAAGATGAAGAGCCACAAACTCTGGCTGTGAGAAGATCAGTTCGAGAAAGAAGGCAACCAGAAAGGTATAGTCCATCTGCTTTCTGTTCGAATTTTGCTTTGTTTGTTACTGATGATGATTCTAGAACTGTGAAGGAAGCAGTGGATTCAGAGGATGAAAAACTCTAGAAAGAGGCCATGGTTCATGAAATGGCATCTTTGCACAAAAATGCGGCTT
>APFE030377980.1:24358-43581 GCA_000404065.3 Pinus taeda | reverse complement strand
TCCCGGTTTTGGGATCCAGTGGGAAATCTCTGTGTATATATGTTTTATGTTTTATGCTCTCGCATTTTTATTTTTCCTATGATTTAGAATTCGTATGCAGGTAATTTATGTACGGGGTTAAAACCTACAAACACATCACTGTGCACAAGCTCTAGTATCCCTACAACACCCTCCTCCCACATCTACCCAAGTAACGAAGAGCCAGGGTAAACATGCAACGAGAGGCCACTATGATATGATTTGACCTCCTAATTCAAATTAAGGAAGTGGAATCGATAGAAACACACCATACATACATCCAACATCATCAACAGAACCCTTAGAGGACAAGACAACCACTCAGTCAACCTGTCCGTCATGATATGGGAAAGGGAGCGACCAACAATCTAAAGTCGCTCTTAGAGGCCTGCCTGTCAATGATTGTGGACCAAAATTTCCAGTGTTGTGCCAATGACCCTGGGATTTAAGCCACTTTTTCAGGCTCAGACCCCAGGTCACTAGCCAAAATTGATCCATCTCTTCAAATCAGTAAGATAACATGGAAATGATAATACTAAATAAAATACTTGTTCAAGACCTTGACTAGACCCCTACTAGCCATGATAGGCATTTCGTCAAACATATTGCAAATGTGTAATGTACAGGTGTAATTCACAATTCTGAGCATAGGGGTCTCATACTTAGCTGATAATTGTTAAGAACCATTAATGCCTCAATGCACCAACTACCATTACATCCATTATAGACACATTGATCATTCAATTATAAGTAAAACCATGATGGGATCTACGCATGGCTGCTATCATAAAACACATACATAACCAACATAATAACAACAGAAAATACTCATGAAAGTACAATCATATAGACCACATATAATCCATAAAAATTCTCATAGAAATACAAGGAGAAATAACCTTTCATTAATGATGCAAAGTCCAAACTCGGGATGGGACTTCCACATTCCACCTGACCATAGAATGGTTGAGCCAAATTTATCTTCATCCATTCACCCTCATGCCATATTCCAAGCATGAATGTGGGATCTCATAGAACACATCGGTCAAACTCATCCAAGGCTTCTAGAGGTCTTCCACCTCAACCCATCAAATAGTGATTCCATCTCATGGTCAGACATCAATAAATCATCATCAGATTGGTCTCCATCCAAGCCTTCTAGGGCTTCTAAAGCATTTTTTCCAACCAAGGCTTTGAGGACTAGTAACTCAACCCATATCTGTTACCGGGCTTCCAGATCATTTGCCCAAAGTGCTTCCATTGCAGTTTAAATTTATCTATTACTTAGTTCCAGAGCATGAGCACATTTTTCCGCAATATACACTGAAGCTCTGGATGAAAGTCTCCATCTAGTTCCACCTGCAATACAGACCAGTCAATCACATGGTCAACATATTTAACATACTTCTTAAGCAATGAGACATGGAAAACATCATGAACTTTCACTATTGAAGGCAATGCAAGTCGATAGGCTACTGGCCCAATCCTCTTAACGATATTGAAGGGTCCACAAAACCGTGGTGCTAGCTTGGCACATGAGCCAATTTGCAAGGATCTGTTCTTCGGTTTGATGCACAAGTACAGTTGTTCCCCAACCTCGAACTCTTTAAACAACCTCTTCCTATCTGCATAACTCTTCAACATATCCTGTGATGCCTTTAGATTATTCTTGATTACCTGCATTTCCTATTCCATGTCTGCCAATATATTTGGTCCAATCAATACCTTGCTAACCGGATCACTCCAATTGATAAGAGTTTTAGAACTCTACCCATACAACGCCTCAAAAGGACTCACCCTCAATGACTCCTGATAATCGTTATTGTATGAGAACTCTACCAAGGGGAGATACTCTTCCCACTTCCATTGCTGATGCAACACATACATCCTCAACATGTCCTCCAATATCCTATTGACCCTCTCTGTCTGTCCATCTATCTACGGATCATAAGTTGTGATGAAGGCCAACTCTATGCCTAAACCTACAAATAACTCCTTCCAAAACTTGTATGTGAACTTCGCATCCCTATCTGATATAATATTCTTTGGAAAACTGTGTAGTCTAACCACATCTTTGATGAATACCAATGCCACATCACTAGATGAGAACGTAAACTTCATCGGAATGAAGTGTGCAACCTTTGTTAACCTATCCACAATGACCATGATGGAATCATGCTACTTCACTATCTTTGGCAACCTTGTGACGAAGTCAATGGAAATAACCTCCCATTTCCATTCTAGAATTACGATCAGCTGTAGTAGTCCACCTGGATGTTTACACTCTACTTTCACTCGTTGAAAATCTAAACATCTAGGCACAAATTATGCTACATCCCTCTTCAAGTTTGGCCAATAGTAAAATATCTTCACTAGTGCCAGTGTCTTTTGGTAACCTGGGTGACCTGAATTCAGTTTCGCATGAAAATCCCTCAAGATCACCTTCTTAAGATCACTATCATCCAACACATATATCCTATCTCAGAAATTGACCAATCCATTGTTGGGATGGGGTCCCTTGGGTCAGTTTTGGGGTTAAAATAACCCAAGTTTAGATGTAATTGTTGTAAGTAATGTAAAGTCTCTGTGATTTATGGATGCGGAGCACATAGATGGTTAGAAGTCAAAGGGATTTTAACTCCTTATTTATGTAAAAGTTGAGTCGGTTTTGAGATCCACCCATAGTTCGTGGACCATGGGATTGTATGTAAAAGGATACAAATAAGTGTGTCTTATATAGTCTAAGGAACGATAGAAGATAGAAGATAATGGAGAATGTAATGGGTTGATAGAAGAGAAGTCTTAGTGCAGAAAAGAGGGGAAAATGGGAGAGAAAGGCTCTGCAGCCGAGTATGCAGAGGCTGAGCGTGCAAACCCCTGCAGTTGAGTGCGCAGGGAAGTTTTTGAGTCTGTAAACCTGAACTGAAGATCAATAAAGAATATTATTGAAGAATTCCTATGTATATATGTTTATCTCTGTTTATTTATGTTTGTGATATATGTTGTTGATGAATAATGGGTTATGAAATATTGATCTAAATGTACGCGATCCTATTAAATAACGAATAATTGATGTACGAAAACATGTTTATGTAAGTTCGCGAAGACTGTGATAAAATCTGCTATGTTTATTAAATACTTAAGTAGATCTACATGAACTCTAATCTAGGGTTGTTTTTTGGTGCATATGACTGGATGAATAGAATATTAAGGGTCTGCAAAGACCAATTGTAGACCTTTGTGAAGGTTTAAATTCTGTTGGGATAGAGTTGCAGTACCGATCCCTAAGGGCTTATAGAACTACGTGAAGGTAGATCTAGGGAGCTAAAAGACATCACACTGATCTCTGGATGTGAAATTTGGTTCCAACATCCGCCCATACAACTTCGGGTGAGACTGCAGCCTGCGCTATGCGGGTTGTTGCCGAAAGGGCCAGTAGTGTAGGATTTTGTTGGTTGGCGCAACTAACTCTAAACCTGGGTTAGGGCCCCCTAAGCCAAAAAATGGTTCTATTGCCGGGACCAGGATCTGCTTAAGGAGATGTGTGATGTCGCATCACTGGAATGCAAAGAAGAAAGAAATTGAAAAGTGGTTGGCCAGAAAAATCCATGAATTCACGATGCAAGAAAACATGAATCCGTGCCTATTAAAGGAGCAGTGGTTGGATAGGTATTTCTATACAGAGATACATGAAATTTTCTTCTGCACCTTCTTGATCGAGTTATACGAGTGGTTAACTAAATTGGTAGACGATCAAGGGGGGCATAAGCTTGATGGTCTAATAGTGTGGACTCCAGAACTGGTATGACAATTAGAAGCCTCTGAAGAAAAAACCGCGCGGGTTTTCAACCACTCGCTTGATTGAATTATAGGAGGATTTGTTACAGAATTCGCAGTAAATACCTAAGACAATTACAATGAGGTGGAGCGAAGGGTTTTCAAAGGACCGCGAGGTAAGCATTTGAGATATTTGAATACTTGGATTAAGATGTTGTTATGTGAAAAATGGGTTATGCCGTTGCCTTGATGTGTGGAGCTACACAAAGTTGAAAACTCATTAGCGATTAAGAGAAATCAGGTCCAAAATATAGCCCGCTGATTGGACCTCCTTTGAGTGATGATGAGGGAGCAGTACATGCCTCACTGTGGAGTGCTTTCTAGCTAATAAGACAAGTTTTTTCGTAGATACATTATCCATCCATTCCACCTCCACCTCCACCTCCACTGCATACACCTCCACCACCACCACCGTTGTTCAACATGTCGAACATAATGAAGCTACTGATTTTCAAAGGCATAGGGAGTGAAGATACATATCAGTTTTGGTTTGTTGCAAATGTTATGTGGACAATACAACATATTACTGATGATAATATAAAGAAGGTGCAGTTGGTTACCACTTCGTAGGATCACGTACTAACCTGGTATATTAAGTATTGTTCTGATCATCCTGTGGCAATGCTAGCAAAAACTAAGGTTGCTTTGAATAAAGAGTTTAATAAGCTTCAGTCTGACTCGCAGTTAGTAGTTGGATTTAAGGAGATCACCATTATAGTTGATGAGACACCTTGGGAGTTAGATCAAAGGTTGAAGTGTGTAATTATTGAGGCAACCAACAATGTGGCATGTTGGCTTATGGGGGCCTGACTCAGGTTCAGATTTATTTAGTCAAATAGATCCCTACACTATTGGCCCTTTCGGCATTAGCCCATAGAGCGCGCACTGAAGTCTCACCCAAAGCAGTATGGGGGATGCTGGAACCAAGTTTCCGCACCCTTGAGATGTCTAAGATGTCGATTTAGTCCAACTAGATCTGTCTGCACACAGGTCATTTTGCGCACTATTCCAACCTTCAATACCTTCGTGATCTATTATAATCGTCTTTTGTGTAGCTCTAACCAGGGCTGAGATGCTTCCGTGCTGCTAAGGCAACAAACTGCACTATTTCCCCAAACTACATAGCGTATCTTACTTATCTTCTTAATAGATCTTAGTTAACTTCGCGTAAACAAATATTATATCTTGCATTCACTTAATCAATACAATTATACACCTTCGCGCATCATATAAGTATTAGAAGTGAATTTCATACCCAAGATAACAGATGCATAAAACATGAAATAACTACACATAAATGATAGGAAACTTCTCTTTATTAATACTTCAAATAGTTACAGACTCGACTCACCTTGCACACTCAGCTGCAGGGGTCCGTGGACTCAGTTGTGGACTACTAGGCCTCTGTGCACTCAGCTACAGAGCCTTCTCCTACTCTACGACCCAAAACTAGACTTTTCTCCACAGATCTATCTCACATACATCATATTTTCATCTTTTCTTATCCATTGTTCTCTTAACTACTTAGAGCCTCGCTCTATTTATATAAACCCATGGTCCATGGACCATGGGTAGATCTCTACAGTCGACATTACAATAACAAAACTAAGGGTGGATAACCCTGTGACTCTTTTACAAACTACGCGCTCCTATTGAATAACGACTAATTGATGTACGAAAACATGTTTACGTAAGTTCATGAAGACTGTGATCAAATCTATTATGTTTATTAAATACTTAAGTAGATCTGCGTGAACTTTGATCTAGGGTTGTTTTTTGGTGCACATGACTGGATGAATAGACTGTTAAGGGTCTGTAAAGACCAATCGTAGACCTTTGTGAAGGTCTAAAGGTTGTTGGGATAGAGTTGCAGTACTGATCCCTAAGGGCTTATGGAACTACGTGAATGTAGATCTAGGGTGCTAAAAGACATCACACTGATCTCTGGATGTGAAAACTTGGTTCCAGCATCCCCCCATACAACTTCGAGTGAGACTGCAGCCTGCGCTATGCAGCTTGTTGTCTAAAGGGCCAGTAGTGTAGGGTTTTGTTGGTTGGTGCAACTCTGAACCTAGGTCAGGACCCCCTAAGCCAACAAATGGTTTTGTTGCTGAGACCATGATCTGCTTAAGGAGATGTGTGATGTTGCATCACTGGAATGCGACAAAGAAAGAAATTGAAAAGTGGTTGGCCAAAAAAATCCACGAATTCGCGATGCAGGAAAACATGAATCCACGCCTGTCAAAGGAGAAGTGGTTGGATAGGTATTTGTATACGAAGGTACATGAAATTTTCTTCTTCACCTTCTTCATCGAGTTAGACGAGTAGTTAACTAAATTGGTAGACGATCAAGGGAGGCATAAGCTTGACGGTTGAATAGTGTGGACTCCAGAACTAGTACGATGATTAGAAGCCTATGAAGAAAAAATTGTGCGGGCTATCAACCACTGACTTGATCAAATTATAGGAGGATTTGTTACAGAATTTGCAGTAGATACCTAAGCCAACTACAATGAGGCGGAGCGAAGGTTTTTCAAAGGACCAGGAGGTAAATATTTGAGATATTTGAATACTTGGATTAAGATGTTTTTATGTGAAAAACGGGTTATGCCATTGCCTTGATGTGCGGAGCTACGCAAAGTTGAAAACTCATTAGCGATCAAGAGAAATTAGGTCCAAAATATAGCCCGTTGATTGGACCTCCTTCGAGTGATGACAAGGGAGCGGTACAAGCCTCACCGTGGAGTGCTTTCTAGCTGATAAGATAAGGTTTTCCACAGATACATCATCCATCCACTCCACCACCACCTCCACCTCCACTGCATACACCTTCGCCCACACCTCCACCACCACCACCACCGTTCAACATGTCGAACTTAATGAAGCTGCCAATTTTTAAGGGAGTGAAGATATAAATCAGTGTTGGTTTGTTGCGAATGTTATGTGAACAACACAACATATTACTGATGATAATATAAAGAATGTGCAGTTGGTTACCACTCTATAGGATCGCGCACTAACCTGGTATATTAAGTATTGTTCTGATCATCCTATGGCAATGCTAGCAGAAACTAAGGCTGATTTGAATAAAGAGTTTAGTAAGCCTAAGTCTGACTCATAGTCAATAGTTGGATTTAAGGAGATCACCATTAGGGTTGATGAGACACCTTGGGAGTTAGATCAAAGGTTGAAGTGTGTAATTCTTGAGGCAACCAATAATGTGGAATGTTGGTTTATGGGGTCCTAACCCAGGTTTAGATTTATTTAGCCAAACAAATCCCTACACTACTGGCCCTCTCGGCATCAATGCACAGAGCACAGACTGAAGTCTCACCCAAAGCAGTATGGGGGGATGCTGGAACCAAGTTTCTGCACCCTTGAGATGTCTGAGATGTCGATTTAGTCCAACTAGATTTGTCTTCATGAAAGTCATTTCGCACACTGTTCCAACCTTCAATACCTTCGCAAGCTGTTATAATCGTCTTTTGCGCAACCTTGACTAGGGGTTGAGATGCTTCCGCGCTGCTAAGGCAACAAACTACACTATTTCCCCAAACTACATCACATAATCTTACTTATCTTCTTAATAGATCTTAGTTAACTTCGCGTAAACAAATATTCTATCTTACATTCACTTAATCAATACAATTATACACATTCGCGCATAATATATGTATTAGAAGTGAATTTCATACCCAAGATAACAAATGCATAAAACAGGAAATAAATACACAGAAATGATAGGAAAATTCTCTTTATTAATACTTCCAACAGTTACAGACTTGATTCACCCTGCCACTCAGCTGCAGGCCTTTGCACACTCAGCTACAGAGCCTTCTCCTACTCTACGACCCAAAACTAGACTTTGCTCCACAGATCTATCTCACATACATCATATGTTCATCTTTTTTTATCCATTGTTCTCTTAACTACTTAGAGCCTTGCTTTATTTATACAATCCCACGGTCCGCAGACCATGGGTAGATCTCTACAGTCGACATTACAATAAAAAAACTAAGGGTGGAGAACCCTATGACTCTTTTACAAACTATGTGCTCCGCACCCACAAAATGCAGAGTCTTTACGTCAGAATTACAATCTTTCACCAAAATTTGGGCTTTAAGCCCCAAAATAGTCCTTGGGGGATCCTGCGCCCAATAGGCCCCCAACACAAACATCGTGAATTACCCTCGAGTCACTCTGTTGGTGCAAAGAACTCCCAACTTTGACTGGATCACTGCAATTTTGGCAACGCACTAAGTGGCTGCCTACTGTACTTCCTTGACGCGTTGTTCAGTGACCGCTGTGGTAGAATTGCTGCTCTGGATCCTTTCTTTTGTTGCTTGTAGCTGTGTGAGCTTTGCTTCAATGGAGGCTATAATGGTGTACGCCTCATAATCCACGACTGTAAGTGCGCCTTCAAAACTGCTTCTTTATGTTGAGAAACATCCACCTACTCCTTGAGCGGTTTAGCTTGCTACATCTTGGCGAGCCTCTTTGTAAGGGAAACTGTCTATGCGGTTCCTTTTACTTCGTCATATCTCTATTTCAGCTTGCGTGCCTCTGCCTCTAGGAATTTGATCCATGAGGATCTCAAGACACTAAGAGGATGGATAAGACTCGAAATTCAAAATGGCAGAAAGGAGAATTGGATGGCACCAATTGAGAGGGCTCATCTTCCTGATTGTAGTGGCACGAATGGTTCATCAATCTGAGCTCGTATGCAAAAGATAGAGCTCTTCAAAGATTAGTATGGCAGAGGAAAAATGGGGCCCACAGTGTGCCACATGGCATCCCAATAAGAAAGTGGGACCCATGTGGTAGCCACTAAACTATTGACACATAGCGAATTAGCATTTGCTCCTAGCCCTGCACAAAAAGACTATATATATAATATATTATATATAAACTAAAAATGGGAAAAGTTAATATATATTTAAAAAAAACAAAAAAAACAAATTATTAAAAAAACACTTCAAAACAAATATCAACGTGAATGGAAAAGATCCAAGGTTAATATAACATATTATGGTTATAATCCAACCAACGTATATGCATGCGTGGCATTAACAAACACATGGCACAGATATAATATGAATATATGGTGGAAGGTTGTTATGATATATAGTTAAACCAAATATGGTGGAGTATGGTTATAAACTATATATATCACAACCAACGTATATATATATGTATAGTGGAATTAAACAAACCAACGTGACAAAACCATATATATATTATGAAAACCATTTGCCAAACGTTTAAACACATATGCCATATGTATTAACCGCGCATATACACCGGCCTATCGTAACAACTTTGCCATTCCGCTGCATATCACGCACATAGTATAAAACAAGAAATTCGTATGGGGTATGGGGATGGGTGTGGGCCGCCCAAATGGCGGGCCCACCACCGAACGTTTCCATATTTTTATATGTTGGTTGGGATTTTTAAAAGACCACATGTTATTTATGTAAAGTGGTTGGGTTATAAAATGTAAAAGGGATATTTATGGAGGGGGCAAGGTTTGACTTTTTGACCTCTCTCAACCAATTCCTAAGTTTTACTATTGAAATAAACTGATTTCTTATAGAATTTGCGTAAGAAATTATTTAAGAACTCAGTTTTTACCGGCGCTGGGGGAGGAGATCAGTGGGCATGTTTTTCAAGGCAAGGAGAGCATAATTTTTGAAGAGGGTGATTTTGGTTGAGTATTAGAATTGGGCAAGTTTTATATCGATTTTTCACTTCTCGGCGACAGGAATCCAACGGTGGTGTCAGTTTTTGCAGCAGAGCTCTCCAATTTTCGGGCATTTTTCAGCATGGAGGTATAATGCTCCATTTTTGTAACTAATGAATGTAACTTCTTTTGATGTCATTTTTAATAAATGAAGGCCTCCCCATTGATTGACCAGGGCCCAAAGATGTAGTCCAGGAGGGATGAACTTTGTTATCAAGTTCTTGTCTTCTTATGCTCTCCTTCTTCTTTCTCTCACATGTGCACATTTAAAGTTTCTCTTTGGTTAAGCTACAAATTGTATATGTAATTCTTTTAATGCATCTTTAAACAAAAGATAACTTGGATCAGAATTGTATGTTCGGGTCCTCCTACAAGGTGGTGAGGACCTCGAATGACTACTCAAACAACTTTGTGCAGTCTCTCACTACAGTGGTGACCGCCGCCATTGTTGTGGTAATTGCGGTGGCGCACTGTTCCTTAACCTCCGGTGGAGTTGAAGGTTGCACCTTCAATTTTAGTTCTGCTATCTGAAGGTTCAAATCCAACTGAACCTTGGCCATTTCCTATTTTTCCTCGCACACCCCTGCTACTAATTTTCAGACTCATGCGTCCACTGGTTCTTCTGCTTGGATGGCCAACTCCGGGACCATCTAGCAAGCTTCCTCTACCACCTGCACTATTTGTTTGTTCTGCACCACTACCTCGTTTCGCTGCAGGCTCAACTATTCCATGTTGATGCGCTGCTCACTCATTACCAGGAGCGCGTGACCCTCCCTAGCTCGTAGTTCTATAGTGACTCTATCCTGCAAAATATAGAGTGTCTCTCTAGGGAGCACAACCACGTTTAATCCGATTCCATTCAACCCGCTGACCATAGGCTTATCGGCCTCTTTTTCTGTAATGAGTGCACCATCTGGTAGCACTATTGTGTTAGACATCCAGGCGCGCAGTATTTCCTCAACCGTAGACATGCCTACTGCGAGGCTGGTGGACACAATGCCAGCCTGTGGAGTGCACACCTGCAACTCATGTATCTGCGTCTGGAGAGCCCCCAACACCATCTAGTGTTGCTCCTCAAACTGCTAGAGGGCCTCCATGGTGACATCCCTCACTGTCTCTCCAATATCATGGAGATCCCCTTTAGTGAGGGTGACGTTTTAGCTGGGTGGACGTTGTCTGCAGGTTCGCGCTACCTTGCTCTGTATAGGTCTCCGGCTCAAGCAAAGGCGACTTCTGTTGTTTGTGCTCTTCTTCTACTGTCTTCTGCCAACTTTTGCTAGCTTCGCAGCGTCACGCACTGCTTGGGCCTTAGCAACTGCTTCTTCCTGCCTACATTTCTCTGCCAACTGTGCGATCCGTAGTTTTGCCTCTTCCTTCTTCCACTGCGTGGCGGAATTCTCTGCTTCCACCATGGAGCCAGCTAGAGCGCGCCACTTTGGCAACTATGACTCTAGGACCGTGAAGATGACATTGTCTGTCACCAAATAGGGTAACTCGTGCCACGTCTTCGTGTGGTCCTTCTGCAGACTATTGTAGACCGTGGGAAATAACCGCGGCTTGCGATTAATCCCCATTCTGATGTTCAACTCCATGAGCACCGAGAATATTTTGCTTTCCCTTATCCTTTGTGCATCCTTGGTTGCCCACAACGAAGTATACTTTGCTGCCTCCGGAAGGTCTTGTGCGATCGTTGAGAACTGGCTATCTTCGAGCAATTCCCAGGCCACCAATACTATTGATAACAGAAGCCACACATAGTGAAAAGTTTTTCCCTGCTCCTGTGCCTTGCGATATTTCTTAAGGAACTCTCCGCATAAGTAGTTTTCCTAGTTGAACTGGACCCCTTCTTCACATTGTGCTGCTAGTGCAACCACCGGCGTGGGCACCTCATTTGCGCGACACTTTCGCATAACCTTTCCTGCCAATATCTGCGTCGCGAATTTAACTGTAGGGTTGTTGAAACTGGAAATGGCGTACCTTCTCTTCTTCTTCTCCAGCTTAAACTTCTTCTTCATGGCCTCCGCAATGGCCAAATCATCGCTATTTCCCTTCGAGATGTTTGCTAGGTCCTCCCATTTGCAAGGGAGCAGGGTAATTCTGTGAATCAAATGGTCTATGATGGGGATGGGCTCCTCTAGCCATAGGCACCCATCATGTACCAGTAAGAGCAGCTGCCTGATGAAAAAAATGGTCACTGGGGCGCGATGGTAATGTGACACCCAGAGCAGGTTTAGCAACCCTGCTTTCTCAACTCCTCTCAACCATTTACGTGGCTCCAATTATATGATTCCGGTTGACGCATCTTTCTTCTGGTGCATGAGCTGAACAGTTGCGAGATGCAGGAACTTCTCGTGGTCTGCGAGATCCCAATCCTAAAACTTCAGCATGGGCACTCGTCCCAAGTGCGTTCCTTAAAAAATAATGTCATTAGGGAGTAGCGGAGTCTGTAGAGAGCTCTTGCTCTCATCTATATCTTTGGGCACCTTTGCTTTACCCTTTTGCGGAGGAATATATGTGGGCAACCTGGTAAAAGGGTTTGCACCCTGGGTTTCAACCTCCATTTCCACATCCTCCTCCTCTACCTGGATTTCTTCGAATTCTTCCTCCTCATCGGCCTCCAAATTGATAACCTTCCCCTTTTCTTCCATGGTGAGCCTAGTCCTCAGCGGATTTCTAGCTGATACGTGCACTAGTACCATGGCATGCTTGTCTTTCTTGGGTCTCGTCATGCGCGGCGATTTAGGGATTTCTGCGACTATCCCGACACTTTCTGGGGCTTCCACTTCTGTAATGGCCTGCGCGGCTTCCTCGACAGTCATTACTCCGGTATCCATGGCTTCTTCAGGGGCTGCCATAGTGCACTTCCACAATTCTCTCCACGTCTCGGGTAATTTCCCAAGAAATGAATTCACCTTTAGAAGATCAAAGTTGGATTTAAGGAGATCACCATTAGGGTTGATGAGACACCTTGGGAGTTAGATCAAAGGTTGAAGTGTGTAATTATTGAGGCAACCAACAACATGGTATGTTGGCTTATGGGGGCCTAAACCAGGTTCAGATTTATTTAGCCAGACAAATCCCTACACTACTGGCCCTTTCGGCATCAGCTTACAGAGCGCAGACTGAAGTCACACCCGAAGAAGTATGGGGGGATGCTAGAACCAAGTTTCTGCACCCTTGAGATGTTGATTTAGCCAACTAGATCTGTCTTCGTGCAGATCGTTTCACGCACTGTTCCAACCTTCAATACCTTCGCGATCTATTATAATCGTCTTTCGCGCAACCCTAACCAGGGGCTGAGATGCTTCCACATTGCTAGGGTAGCGAACTGCACTATTTCCCCAAACTACACTGCGTATCTTACTTATATTCTTAACATATCTTATTTAACTTCGCGTTAATAGATATTCTATCTTGCATTCACTTAATCAATACAATTATACACATTTGCACATCATATAAGTGTTAGAAGTGAATTTCATACCCAAGATAACATATGCATAAAACAGGAAATAACTACATAGAAATGATAGGAAACTTCTCTTTATTAATACTTCCAACTGTTACAGACTCGACTCACCCTGCACACTCAGCTGCAGACTAGTAGGCCTTTATGCACTTAGCTGTAGAGCCTTCTCCTACTCTACGACCCAAAACCAGACTTTGCTCCACAGATCTATCTCGCATACATCATATGTTCATATTTTCTTATCCATTGTTCTCTTAACTACTTAGAGTCTCACTCTATTTATACAATCCCATGGTCCATGAACCATGGGTAGATCTCTACAGCCAACATTACAATAAAAAAATTAAGGGTGGACAACCTTATGACTCTTTTACAAACTACGCGCTCTGCACCCACAAAATATAGTCTTTACATCGGAATTACAATATTTGACCAAAATTTGGGCTCTAAGCCCCAAAACTTTCCTTGGGGGATCCCGCGCCCAACATGGCATATCATGAAGCATTGCTCCTTGGGTTACAAACAAAAAGGAATGTGAATATCAAATGCTTAACTATGTGTGGAAACTTTGAGCTGATTATAAAGCAGATCGAACGATTTATAGAAGTAGGTAGGGAGTTTAGTAAATCAATTAGAAGGTTCATGGAGGAGATTAGAAGAGTTAAGTATCAATTACCAAGTTGGGGACACATATTAAAATTTTTTTCCAAATATTTTATGAGGTACGTGATGGTTTTAATTACTGAATTTCTAGAGAACAATGGAATAAGGTCTATTACCCTGATGTTGAGATGGTGTCATTAGAAGGTTGGTTTTCAGAATCAGTTGAATTTTGAGTTTCCACTCCCTTTCTTCTCTTTCCTTCTCATAAGAGGTATGAGCAGAACTTAGTCAAGTAGCCATTTGCTTAACTAGCTGCAATGGAGAGAAGAGATCACCTAGTATATACACTTTCAGTAAGTATGGACAATTGTCATTCAAGTTTGAAGCCCGAGGAGGAGGCCCTAAGACTTTGGTGATGTGCTGTTAATTTTTTTTTCCTTAAAATTTTTCAGCTATGTAAGTCAATCTGTTAGTAAATATTACAATCATTTAGTTAGTTTATAGTCAGTTGGTTAATTTTTCAGTTTTTATGACGACTTCATGCCCAATGGAAAGAAGGCTACTGGTCTGCAGGTTCTTAGAACCTTTCCAGCAAGGCATTGTCCCCAGTTAGAGCCAATGTTGTCACTCACTGCATTATTAGTTTTCAATTGACTAAAGTGCAAAAGAGAAGTGAATTTTGAAGCCATCTTCCAAGCCACATAAGCTCTCAAAGCTAAATTAGACCCTCTCCTTTGCATAGTGCACGGAACAAGTTTTCCAATGGTATATGAAAGTCCAAAAATGGACTTCTCGATCAGAAGATATGGCCTGTTGAAGTTAAAGGGTTCTATTGCCTTTGAAGTGAAGGAGAAAAACATATTGGAGGTCTCAGAGCACATCACAAATCAAAATCGACATTTTTCTAAAGTAGCGAGAGGGGAGGTTAGAGCAAATATCGCGATCAGCGATCACCGATATTGCATATCGGTAATTAGAGGCCTATGGTGCATAACATATTGGTGTTTCATGATGCAGAGCGCTGATATCACATATTAGCAACTGCGGGTGAAAAAGGGTGCACACAAACACAATGTCATGAAAATCGCCGAATGTCGATATCATGAAAATCGCTGAATGCCAATATCATGAAAATCACCGAATTTTGGGCCTTTAGTGTTAAAGGGTTGGGAGGGGCCGATTTCATTTAACAAAGAAATTTAAATAAAAACCAAGGGTGGATGGGCCCATTTCTCTCTCCTTTAGGAAGGCCACGTGGCAGAATCCTATTGATCCTAATAAACCCACATGGTGGTTGATGTCAGCATGACGTGGTGGTTGGAGAACACGTGGCATGTAGATTTGGCATTTTCAGGGGTCTTATGGGGGCATATTCAGGCGACACGTGTCTCCACTCAAGAAGCAACTTGTGGCACTGATGACGTCATCAATCCCGCAAATTGGTGATCACCCAAGTCAAAGTCCCTCCTCTACCGAAGTCCCTTCTGACTTGCAATTGCAATATGCGAGACCCCTCCCAGATGCCATATCTTATTTGATGCGTTCTATAAACCATCGTGTTTGGGCAATTGGAAAACATTGTGAAAAATAGTAAAAACGCCCTCTCTCCCATATTGTGATTGCGATATCTCATGTGTGCCCAATCTTGCGGATCGATGATCGCAAGTGTCAAGGGAAGATACATAGGGCGAGCATCAGAAATCACTGAAGTACGAGATTCTATGTATAAAATGAAAAAGGCCCCCAGACAGGAGTCTAAAGGATCTAGCACCTTAGGGCTAAGCACTTGGTTTTAGACCTTGGTCATATGAAGAGAATTACGGAAAGGGGCTGAAGAAAAAGGGCCTAAACTCGCCTATTTTGTAATGTTTTTAGTGATAAGTTCCAACACTAGAAAGTCCTCCATATTGCACCATAATGGCAACACCAGGAATATCAGGGCATCGATAGTGTTTTACAGGGATTTTGGGAGGGTGGATGAGTTGGTAGTCACGTTCAGAGTCTGTTAGCGCCATGATGGATGACCGCTCCCACTTTGTGAAAGAGAAGGAACAAGACTGTTAAAGACTGAAAGTGACCAGGAACCAGATGAGAAAGGATTAGTCGTGATTTTGTAGAAACGGGCCTAAACCAAAGGCCAACAAAGAAGAGTGGTGTGGAGATATTTTTAGGACCATCATTTCAGTTTCGCTAGATTAGTTCTATTTTGTTGTTTTTGATCGATGTGTTGTTGTTTTGTTTTGTTTTCAAGAAAGTTATCTAACTGTTGTAATAATTAGAGGCTACAAGCTGAGACATCTAGTCATACAGATAGTTGTAAACTCCATCTAGGAGATATTTTTGTAACTGATTTCCTTGCTCCCCCTTTCATTATAAAAGGGAGAAAGAAAGACTTAGAAAAGGTTTTGAATTCTGAAGAAAAAACCACATGTTATTTCTATGACTGTATTACTTCAATATTTGCATCTTCGAGAATATTAATGAAATGATGGCGATTCCTACATTCGAGTACTACAATATGTTTTCCCTCTGTTAAATTCCACTATGTTTATGTTTCCTCTCTGATTTGATGTAATTGTAGTTGCCATAAATATTTCATATGCTTTTACAAATTCATTTATGTTGACTTGTTAATGCACATGCCTATATGTGGATTTGATATTATATCTTTAAATTGCACTCCATGAATCATAGCATCCATTTCTCCTTTATCCATTATGTCTACCTGTAATTCAGACAAGTGTAGAACTCTTGAAGCCCCAAGATGTATGTGATAAATATATAATTCTCGAGGTTTCAAGCTCTATATGATGAGTTATGCTATCTCCCTTTCTTTTCCCATTTCTCTACTAAAGTTGATTAAGCTTTAGTTCCTCGAACTACTCGGCCTCCACTAGTTCATACATATATTCATGTGAGTTGTATATGTGAAAGAGAATAAAAAATACATGGCTTATGTCCTTGGATGAAGGAACCAACCCATGTTGTTTATTATATGTATTTACATATGTGTATAATAGGTATATGACGTCTCTGGTTTCTTGAAGATCATATCAGACTCATAAATCTAGATGTTACTAGGCATTGGTCTTGTATGAAATCCAAGGTTGTCTCTGGAAGCGACAACAAATTCTATGCTCAAGCTCTTAGGCCATATGAAAACCTGACCATATGGAAACTAGAGAAAAAAACTCCTCATAGTCTACTCCCTCTTTATGGGAACACCCTCTTTCCACAAAATTTTCTTTATACTTAGTTATGTTTCCATATACTGCATGAATCATTGCATTGTAAGTCTCCACAATTCTTCATTTCTATAAAACTGCACTCAAGAGGCCATGGAAGAGAAAAATATAACTAAGAAAAATACAAGGACAAGAGGCAAACTAAATAACAATAATAATAATCAAGGGAGAAAAAAATATAAATTACTTATCTCTTGATCTGAGGATTGTAGGGAATTTTAAACTTTCTCTCCAAAAAATCTGTAAGTCTTGGAAGCCTGACATATGCCTTGTCCACAGAAATTATTGTAGTAGATACAAAGGAATTTTGAGGTCGTATGAATAGACAAATCCTCAAATTGTGCCTCATATTCTTTTTATGTAGCATCAAAGACCAAAAACAAAGGAACTCCAAGCTAGGGGCCTTGTCCAAGGATGTTGAGTGGCAGTAGTTCTTAAAATGTGCCAAAGTTGACTACATTCTTTACTGGAACACTCTTTTGGTTGTCATGTTATTCCTGCTACTACTAGTGTTGAGAAAATGTACAAATGGTTCCCTTTGCTAATTAGATTTCACATAGGAAAAACAGGTCCATAAGGGAATTTCTACATTTTCAACATAACTTATGTATTGTTGAAGTGATTCTCCACATATTCAACATGTGTTGTATTGTATCTTGTTGATTTCAATTGCTCAAAGTTTCTATATGATTAGGATGTCCTAATGATCAGCTACATAATTCTCAGTATTAATTCTGCTACAACTTTTGCTTCTAACGATGGATGAATATGTCACCAAGTGGTATTGTCACCATCCATGGACTTTTTTGTTGTCACACTTCCATGAAAGGAAAGTATTTTTATCTTCATGCACACAAATGGATATGTGTACAAGCCCAAATAGTCATGCCATATTATGCTCCTTTTCATCTCCTTTAGTCCTCAAAACCTAGCCTCATCAAAATGTTAATCATAAGTAGTCAAATGTCATTAAACTATCTAGATCATCCTAACTAAAACCTCATGCCAGATTGAAGGTTAAAATAATATACAACATATTATCTTCCAATTAGGGCTCAACTCTTTTATCATAAGTTTCCTTTTCTTCTCCACCTTTCGTCCACATTCTATCTCAAGAGAATGCATGAAATAACTACTACCCTTACCTATTATTGGTAATTGTCTACCATAAATAAGTCATTGATAAAATTATTGTTATACTTGGATTTCTCCTCAGCTCCCTCTGGCTTTGGAATAGCTTCCTTCTGAAGATTAGTAATATTCTTCAAATTTATTCCATTATAAGACATGGCATCATTTAATAAGAGATTAAAAATCTAGTGAAGTTGTTGAACACTTGTCTCTTAGGTTGACTTCAATGGTTGCTCTTTCAACAAGAAGGCTATGATAACATGTTGATTTTTCTACAAGAGCACAGTGGAATAACTTTTTTTTTTTTTTTTTTTTCCAGATAATTAATACCTAATGATTCTTTACACAATATTCTTATGCCACTGATATCATTTATCAATTACACTTTGGAAAATATCAACAATAAATGCAACAGGAATAGTAAAGATTAGAGAAAGACAACCACGCATAATAGAGCCAATATATTTACCCTAGGAAACCCAACCTTGGGAGAAAACCCAACAAATTTTATTAGGATAAATTACTCTTCACCAAGGTTTAAAAATAAACAAGTTGTCTAGAAATTTGTGCCAAGTACAAATAAAAATGCCAGTCAAAACCTAGTCAAAATAGCAGTAGGTCAACATTGGTCAAATAGGAAACTCACGTTCAAAATTCTTCCCTATGGATCCTATGGTCAACTATGGTCAAAATATCGTGCATGTGAATCCCTCCTATAGCTCGATCAATTCTAGTCAAACTTTCCCCAAGACAATTTAGTCAACCCGAGTCAAACTCAGTCAAATAGAGAGAGAAATAGCTCGGTCAAAAACAATCAACTCATCCTCCTTTTCTCCACACATATGAGTGTCCAAGAGATATCTGAAATATGAAGAAGAAAACTCACTTTCTTGGTGGAGAAAATGATATGCCACATCAATTATATATCCTATTCGAACGGAGGTAAATTTACCCAAGGAGCACACCTTTTCATGAGTTGGGATGATTTGTCTTCCTGGGCCAACTTAGAGACCTCTTTGGCATGTGGGAATACCTCTTGATGCTACACAAAAATTGTTATGAAACCAGCTCAAAAAAGATAGAAAAGATAGATCAACGCCTTAGAATTTAGCCTCTTCGAGGGGGCAACCTCCTTTACATTACATAAATGAACAATTCTTGGATGATACAAATGAAA
>APFE030377980.1:10240-21942 GCA_000404065.3 Pinus taeda | reverse complement strand
CCTTATAGGTTGTGGAAGACTAGGGGAAACAACACTTCCATCTTTATAGTTGTGAGTGGTATGCTTCCTGGTTGCCATAATTTTTCTTTCCCTTTTTCTTGCTAACCTGAATGCCTTCTCTAATGAATCAGGTTCCCAAAGGCGAACATCATGTTGGATATTATCCTTTAAAGACCCTATGAACACATCAATCCTATGCTCCTCTGGAATATCTACCCTTATGTTCAATTTTTGGAACTCCTCAATGTGCTCCATTATTGAACCCTTTTGTTTGAGACTTATCAATTGACTAAAAAAATTGTTGCTTTTTGTATCCTCATAATGTGCTATCAATTCTTCCATAAAAATTTCCCAAGTGATAAATTGTTTACGAGAGCAAAGCCATTGATACCATACAAACTGATTTTGGTTCCAAATATAAAGTTGCAATACGTACCTTTTGTGTGTTTTGCACATTATTGAGATCGAAAAATTGCTCCATCTGTAATATCCATGTTGCGGGATCCTTGCCATCAAACTTCCTCATATCGATTTTTGGAATATGATGGGTCTTCGATCCCACATTAGAGTCTATGGAATCATGATTAACATTTCTTTTGTTCGCATCATGAGTTTCCTTTACTAACTTTTCACCATTAGTAAGTATTTCTTGTAGAAAATTTGTCAAATCTGTCTTCATATCTATCATGCTTGTCTTCAAGTTTGTGTTCAAATCTATCTTCAATTCTTCCATGTCCGTCTTCAAATCCATCTTCAAATCGTCCATCTTAGCTTCCATGCCCTTTATCTTAGATTCCATGCCGTTTATCTTAGCTTCTGTTAGCTTTTGTGAGACTGACATTTTTTGCACTTGGTCTTGTAATTTTGATATATCATGTAGCATTTCTTCCTCTTCTTCATGAGTCATGCTAGAGCTTTCAAGTTCCTTACTAAGTGTTTGCATTTTCTTTCCTCGGGGCATCAGTTACCGATAATAATTCTCTACTATGCCCTTTGAATTCCTTCAAAATAAATTTTCAAACCAAGCTTAAGCAAAAAATTTAAGAAAATCTACACACCTTTTTTCACTTTGTAGGAGCTTGATATTGCCTCTGATGTATCTCTGTACTTTCCGATCATCTAGTTCTAAATTTGTGATCTGTAGTATCCCTTTGTGTCCTCTTTCCAATGCCACAAGTCTGACCCAAATTGGATTCTCCAAGGAAGAGTTATGCGAAATCTCCCACAGTGACTTGATTATAGACTAGTTCAGTAGAGCGAACTAGTACGACATGCCATGAGTCACTATTTTGACCTTTGGATCTAAAAAATGCACACAAGAAACTACCGTCCGTCCTCTTTCTGTACCTTCTTACGAAATTTCAATTCGATGCTCAGAGAGAGAGTTATGACGATTTTCCCCAGGTTACATGTTTTGAATGTAATTCAGGAGTCTGCAAAAAGACCAACTTCCTCAGATCATATCTCTGCAAATATTGCGAAAAAAGCTCTGAAATTCGGACCCAAGATTCAGCGCGATTTCTTCTCAAATGGGGTTTTTTTTGCTACTTCTGAAACGTCACAGAAAAAATTTATAGCGAAAATGCCACGATGACCTGTTTGGAGCAGCGAAACCCTAGAATCCAAAGCTCTGATACCAAATGTTATGAAACCAGGTCAAGAAAAGATAGAAAAGATAGATCAACGCCTTAGAATTCAGCCTCTTCGAGGGGGCAACCTCCTTTACATTACATAAATGAACAATTCTTGGATGATACAAATGAAAAGACCTCCTTTCTATATATAGGAGTCTAAGGGCTCATAATATAATCAGAGCCGACATAACAATAATAATGTAAGGGCACAATAATAACAATAGTGGGCTTCTATGGGGCACAATAGTAACAATATGGGCACTACATGGGTACATCAATATAATAAGGGGGTTGTACTAATAACAATAAGGGGTTACACTAGTAGTATAGGGGCCTAACAAAAATCAACAAAAATAATAATAGGGACATGTGGAACCTAGTTATAGGAGAATCATTTTGCATGAGGACACTTTGATAGTAAACCATGTAAGATGAAACTTTGGACTAACAACTTGTTAAGGAGTGCATCATCTTATAGGAGGGGTGTTGATTTCGAGGAGGATTATGTTTGGTTTGTGTTTGACTTATATGGAATTATGTCCTCATTATGTTAGCCTCCCTCATATGTTTTACATATAAGGGAAGATATAGAGTTTTAGCATATGTTTTCATCATTGTACTCTATTAATTGTGTTGTCTTAGAGAAGTTTTGTAGGGAGAAAGATGTTAGGTTCATGACGAAAACCTAGGAGTATAACATTAGGGTGCATGAGGAAACTCTAGAATAAGAAAAGCAGGGAGAGAGATGCATTATATGTTCCATGGAGAGATTTTTTTTGTGTGAATTGTAGGTTTTCTCATGTGATGCTAGGGTTTAAATGTTATGCATGTAGACCTTAGAGAATAACATGGAGTTGGTATGATTCATGATGATGACTATAATGGATCTTGTTGTACTACTAGTTTTTCTATCCTCGTAGAAGACATAGAAAGTGGAGAAAACACCTTGCATGATTTTAAAAACTTTTTCTTATGGGATGTGAGGCTAGGGAAATATCACGGTGAGATGAAATTGATGATCCATAAGCATGGTGTGATGCATTTCTTAGAATACAAGTTGTCTATTATATCTATCACGATGTTCCATGGAGATTTTGAGCAATTTATGTTGATGTAAGAGTTGAAGATGGCGGATTTGAGTACACAAGCCCTAGTATGGACAAGTTTATATGGAAACGAGCACTACAATTATCTTGTTGTGCACTTGTGTGATACAACATGGCTAGGGTTCGTAAACCCAAAGGAAGAAAACAATGTCAATGTGAAGAGCATGTATGCCATACAAGTTTGTTGAAGCCAACATAGTATCTTGCTATTCAAAATTGTGTGATTACAAATTTAATTTTCATGTTTCATTGTCATCATGATTAAGTAATTTTCAAGATTTATCATTTATGTTGATTTGATATAACAACTATTGAAATTATTAAGTGATTTAATATAGAACTTGGATATATATATATATATATATATATATATTATATATATATATATATATATATATATATTATATATATATTTCTCTTACATTCAAATTATTGTAATAAAGTTATTTTAAATATAGTATATGCTTGGAGAAGTGTTCCCTAAGGGATGAGACTTGTTGCAATTTATTTTGGATAAAATGAGGGATGTTGCGTGATTTAAGACAATGTGGAGCATGCTAATACATATGATTCTATATTGATATGAAGAATGGACATGAAACCAAGGTATACATGAATCTAATGAACATAAAATTTAGTTACTACAACAACAATAACAATTGCTACTAAAAGGGATTATGTAACTCCTGCTAGGGTTCCTGCGTAAACCCTATTGCCCTTCTCCTCTGTGCTTACGACTATCCTGATTCTGCTTTCCGCTGACTCTTTCACCATGAATCCACCCTCTGGAGGCGTGGGCTCGGCCCCCCCTCCCCCCATCGGTCCCTCTTCTGACAATTCAGTAAGCGCAAACACTTAGGCCAGTCCCAGCTCCACCCCACTGGCCGCCTATGACATCGATCTTGCCATCGACAACGCTGGTAACTTTGCTGCAGGTTCCGTGGCTACCAAAGACAAAGGAATTGACCAAAATGCCTCGACGTCACGGCCAAAGGCGTCCTCTACAACATGCATCCCCAAATCTGCAGAAAGAATCAAAATAGATCTCCCCAGTCACCGAATCAATAGCCAAATCCAATATATGAGGGATCATGCACTCATAGGCAAGTTCCTCAGATTCTGGCCAACTAAAAAGGCCTTGCAAGGATGGATCGCCTCCAAATGGAAGCCTAAAGGACAAGTTACCCTACAGCTTGGTCCCAAAGGCTTCTTCACTGCTACTTTCAACTGTCTGGAGGACAAAACTTGTATCTTCGAGGGAGGCCCGTACTTCTTCAACTCTGCAGGTCTGTACCTTCGTGACTAGATAGAGAGGTTCAATCCAGACAAAGAAGATTTCAACTGGGCTCCAGTATGGATTCGTATGTACTCTCTTCCCCTGGAATACTGGAACGAGGAGACCTTAAAGGACATAGGCAATAGCCTGGAGGTTTTCATCAAAGTTGCTGAGGAAACTAAATTCTGAAGATACACCTCCTATGCTAGGATTTGTGTACACATGCATCTGGCCAATGCACTCACGGACTCAATAAGTTTATTTCATGATGATTTTGAATGGGTCCAAACAATAGACTATGAGCATGTTCCTTTTCGTTGTAGAAAATGCCATGAACATGGCCATCTTTTCAGGGATTGCCCACAGAATCCTCGGTCTAAAGCTCCTATCATTGAGATGAGCAAAGATGCCTCTCCTTCTTCACCCCCCCCTCCTCCAAAATCTTCAGCTCCGCTCTCAGCCTCCGACCCCACCAGCATCCCCACCGCTACCTCCTCTGATAAAATAGATCTAGATATAGCCCTACAATCTTCCACCATGGAGATAGATGCAGCTCTAGCTCTTAGTATCCATCAAAAGTCAAATGAGGAAGAACAGAACATGCCGATACACATGGATGAGGAACCAGAAAGCGTAGATCTGGGAGGTCTGGACATTCTCAGACTGGAAGCAGCGTGTTGACAGAAAGAATTTAGTGCTATATCCCACCGGGAAATCGAAAGACTTGAAGTAGTTTTAGCCAGAGCATAGCATAACAAATGTCTTGGTATTTAGGCAGACAGTCCTTGGGATGGAAAAAAATATTGAAAGACACAAAGAAACGCGGGCACAAAATGGATCTGCAAAGGACCATTATTATTGGAGAAATGCTGGTGGAATCTGGTAGATTTCCCAAGCTGACCAAGTTTTTCAAATCTCTTCCCCACTGTTCCTCATGAAGCTCATCTCATGGAATGTGAGAGGGCTTAACAGCCCTGCAAAACACAGAATGTTAAAAAACATGATCCAGCAAGAAAAGCGTTCATTAGTCTTTCTACAAGAAACAAAAGGCAATAGCACTGCACTGGAAAGGATTCTAAATAAAGCCTGGCCAGGATGCCGCTCAGTCTCAGTAGATGCTTCAAGGGCTTCAGGAGGGATAGCAATCATGTGGAACCATCAAGTTCTCTCCCTTCACGTTTTTCACACTTCACACTTCTTTATTCAGAGAACCTTCCACCTAATCGGGACCAATATCCATGGTCATCTCTCTAACGTGTATTTCCCACAAGATTTACAAAAAAAGTTGGATCTACTGGACACACTCACAACACTCAACTTTGATAGGAGATTTCCCCTTTGGATTTGTGGCGGTGATTTCAACATCATCATAGCTTTGGAGGAAAAATTAGGAGGTAGATCGAGGTTGGAAGGTGACAACATCGGCTTCAAAGACTTCATCCATAGAAATCAGTTAATGGACCTTCAAACTTCTAATGGTATGTATACATGGACCAATAAAAGAAGGGGACCACAACATATATCTTCTAGGATGGATAGATTCCTTATGTCGAATAATTCCATTCACCTGGGTGGGGACTTTCATGCCTCCATCATGCCTCAAGTGGGCTCTGATCATTGGCCCATAATACTACAGTGGTCGCGTCTGGGTTCTAAGTGCAATAGACCTTTTCGCTTCGAATCCTTTTGGTTTTCTCATCCTAACTTCAAAGAAGTAGTTAACGATGCCTGGAAATCCTTCACTGCCCCTGCAGGAGCCAAGATGTTCCAGTTTCAACAGAAGCTAAAATATCTTAAACAAGTTCTCAAATCCTGGAATCGCATTCAGTTTGGTAACATTTTTGATCATTGGAAAGTACTGGAGCAACAAATGAATACACTGCAACAGTGTATTATCTCCGAGGGAAGAATGGAAGACTATGCGCAACAAGAGCAAGCCCTCTTGAGCCAGATTAAAGCACGAAGGCAACAAGAAGAGACCCTGTGGTGACAAAAATCCAGGATCAGATGGCTTAAGGATGGGGAGAAAAATACCAAATTCTTTCACAGGTCTATCATTCAAAGGAGAATGCACAATAACATCGCCTTCATTAATAATCAACAAGGAGAGCATCTAGAAGTGCATGAAGAAGTGGAACACGAATTCAAAGAGTACTTCCAGGACATTCTTCGGGAACCCCCGGGATGCAGAAAGCAAGCTATTTGATCCATTACGCAGCACATTCCTAAAATCATCACCGCGGACCACAACATTATGCTTCTCCAATCTATCTCTATGCAGGAAGTGGAGGACGCAATGGCCCAACTCAAGGATGGCAAAGCACCTGGCCCTGATGGCTTCACAGCCAACTTCTTTCATGCTTTCTGGGAGTATATCAAAATAGAGGTATGGGAGCTCGTGGAAGAATCACAATCGATGCATTGGATCCATCCTTCCCTAAATACGACCTTTATAGCGCTCGTTCCTAAATTGGAAGAATCCAATACTCCTGATAAATATATGTCTATTGCTATCTGCAATGTAATCTACAAACTCATCTCTAAAGTCGTGGTGAACAGGCTCAAACCTCTTCTCCCTCTCCTCATTTCACCAGAGCAGATAGGCTATGTAGAAGGGCACCAGATTCTGGACGGTATCATTCTCTCACATGAAGTGATCCACTCCCTTAAGATTCTAAAAACGCCAGGTATGATTCTCAAATTAGATCTATCTAAAGCTTTCGATAAGCTCAGCTGGACCTATATTAATCATATATTACTTGAATTCGGCTTCAATGCTACTTGGACTCGATGGATTATGAATCTCATTTCCTCCTCCTGTTTCTCCATTATTCTAAATGGTACTCCTTCCCTGCCCTTTCGTCCTTCCCAGGGAATCCGTCAAGGTGATCCTCTCTCCCAGTTCCTTTTTGTTCTCATGGCTGAAGGGCTTAGTCGCCTTCTTCATTCTGCTATCAATTCACACTCTTTAAAGGGCATTTCTCTGCATGGTCAACCCCCCATCACTCACCAACAATTTGTCGATGACAATATGCTTTTCGGCCATCCGTTAGTTCAAGAGGTCTCTGCCTTCAAGTCCCTGCTCAATCTCTTCTCAGAAGCCTCTGGAACTACCATCAATGCCTCCAAATCCCAGCTCTTCTTCTTCCATACTCCCATTCTCACTCAGAGAAATATAGCCAGGATTTTGGGCTTTTCGATAGCCATGCTTCCTTCGAAATATCTTGGAGCTCCCCTGTTTGATTCAGCCATCGAACATGCTTCCTGGAGAACCCTCCTTGACAATTTAGAAACTTGGCTCTCCTCATGGACCTATCGCTCACTCAACATTGCAAGCAGGCTTATCCTAATCAAATTAGTTCTCCAAGACATACCTCTGTACTTATTTTCTATCTTGGCTACCCCTATACGGGTTCTTAAAAATATCCACAATCTTCAAAGAAACTTTCTTTGGGGTTCCTTGGGCCACAAGAAGAAAAATGGACTCTAGTAAAATGGATTGAGGTTTCTTCCGAAGTCAGCTGGTGGGCTTGGTCTGAGGGATCCCCTTCACAGCAACAACACCATGGGCGTTCACATCTGGTGGAACTGGATCTCAAAACCGCACACTCCCTGGGCATGTCTCTGGCAGGCCAAATATGCTCCAGGCAGTCCAAAGGAGGATCTCATCCATATTAGTACGACCACCCCTGGCTCACTGATTTGGAATGCCGCCAAGAAACATAGTGCCTTTATTCAAGCGCATAGCTTCTGGGAAATCCACTTGGGCATGACAACAAGATTTTGGGAGGACTCTTGGCAACAACTTCCAAAACTCACCTCTCTCTTTCACAAGCCCAAGTGGCAAGCAACTATGCAGGAAAATGATCAAATCCATGTCCATCAATTTTGGCAGCAGCAATCCCCTCAAGGTTTTCAACTTTGGAGAACAGCTAACACCTGGTAGGATAACTGGTAGGAGGAAACTTATGAAGAGATTGATCAAGAGCTCAAACTCAGGAAAATTAAACTCTCTGATCAGAAGGACAAAGTGCGATGGGGATACACACCCAAAGGCATGTTCACTACCAAGGAAGCATACCAACTTCTCTATCAACCCACGCAGATCATAAAGGATCAGCTATGGGATCAAGTCTGGCAACCAAGCATCTGGCCTAAGGTTTCCACTTTCCTTTGGCTACTAACCAAACAACGGATACTCACTTGGGATAATCTACAAAAGTGAGGATTTATTGGGCCTTCCAGATGTCCCAACTACAATCTTCACACAAAGACCATCTTGCATCTCTTGGACACCTTCCCATTAGCAGCTCAACTCTGGGAGAGAACAACACAGTGTAATAGAAGAACGGGCAGACGTGTCGGAGATATTTTAAACACCATCACAAACTAGCCTCAACATCCTTTCCAAAGTCTTCTACTCAATTCCCTCTGGAACATTTTACCAGGCTTTGTCTACTGGATCATCTGGAAGGAAAGAAATAACATGATCTTTAAAAATCATAGTACGCCCCTTGACACTCTTTGGCTACTTCTCAAACACAACCTTCAAGAAACTCTAGCTCTTAGACACTAGCAAGACTCAGATATGCCGGTTTCACCCGAGGAATGCCTCATTCTAGCCAATTGGAACCTGGATCTCACTTTTTTAGCTCATATCAAGCCCAGCTCCTCCATCCACTCAAATTCTCCCCAATTCTGGTCTCCTCCTGCTATCCACCCTTACAAACTAAACTTTGACGTAGCGGCTAAGGGCAATCTTGGGCCGGATGGATATGGTGGTATCTTTAGAGATGCTGAAGGCTCGGTTCTACACATTTATCACGGATCGCTTGGAAGAGTGCCGAACTTGAAGGCTTATGGAAGGGCATTTGCATTGTAGAATTAGAAATTTTTTTCCCTCTAGAGGTAGAAGGGGATTCTAAAATTTTACTAGAGGCTGCTATTCAGATTCACTCAGGCTCTTCAGCAGCAAAGATCGCTTCGAGTTGGCGGCTTCTAAGCAGACTGGAACAAATTGAAGAATGGCTCAGGGCTCCATGTAGTATCACCTTCAAGCACATTCGGTGAACAACTAATAAGGTAGCAGATAGACTAGCTAATCAAGTTGCCGATCAGCAGCTCCCACACTTCTCTTGACCATTGAATAGTTCCAATGATATACAACTCAAACGAGACTGCACTCTCCTGGTGCAACAAGATCTATCTCCGCCGGATCCGGGTGTTTAATGGTCGTATCGGTACGTGGGCAGCTACATGGGTGGGTGCGTGGCTTATCACCACTGCCACTCGGCCTCACGCGAAGATGGTCTTTAATTCCTTCGCTCTCAACTTCAATGCTACATTAATGCATCCTGTCCCTCCTTACCAGCCTGTTCATTCTTTTATCGTGGTGCCCCTAGCATGACTCATTTGCATTCCTCCTCTGCGCTTGTGTCACTCCTTTGCTGTCGCAGAGCCGCGCTCTAGGACCTGCCCAGGGAAACGTTGGGTTCTGGATCGCTTGGTGTATTTATTGCTGGGTCTTCAGGTTTCTCACAACCCTTTCTGAAACTTCAATAGCAGCTTGTCCTCTGTCCTTCCCACTGCCCCTCTGTGTGCTGAAGCTAAGCAAATTTTAGTCCCCTTTCCGCCTCCATAATATTGCTGACCGTTTTGAACCTCCTATTCCTCCCACAATGCCCAGAGTGCGCCAGAGAATGAGTTGCAGGAGGGGAAGCTCCCGGGGGCAAGCTGTCCGCCATGCCTCCTCCTCCATGATGAACTCCTCGTAATTTTGCTTAGACTTTTGCTCTGACCGCTATCCTGCTACCAGGAGTGGTCGTGGACGGGGTCGTGGGCAGCTTAATATGGCAACGCGCTCTCTCAATTCATCAATCAATATAGCTCGTCTTCAGTTCCCTTGTACTCTCAGTAATTTCTCCTTCTTAGCCTCTGTCACCATTGAGCTTTGCGAGGTTACTTCCAGTCAAGTAGCCGTGACCCCTGGGGTGACTCTAGAAACAAAGGCGGAAGATAGGCATGGCATCACTCAGATTGATAACAAGTAGAGCAAGGCTCCGGGGCCGAGTAAGTGCATTGCAACCCAGGTCATGGATAATCAGGCTGGTCCGAGCACCCCTACTGGTGGCGGGTCTTCTAGCAAAGAGGGCCATCCCTCTGAGGACGAAGACCTCTACAATTATGGGTGCCATATCATTGAAGAGCATCCCACCACCTCTCATGAAGATTAATTAGGTCTGCGTTCAATGGTTTTGGTTTCTCCATGGCTCGAAGGTGCTCAATTCCTTCCTATTTTATCGCCATGAAATGATAAATAGTTCTTAGGCTCAGTCCTTTGTTCCAAAGTCAAATTGTCAGTTTCCTCTACGTGGGCGACATTCTTCTGGCCATGTATTTTGGTCTCGATTTCGGTCACAACTGTTTTTGAAGTCTGACTTTAGTTTTGATTTGGGAAGCGCTTCTCTGTTTTCTTGCCGGGCCCAGTTGTCTTGTTTTGGTTGCTAAATTACCTCTGTTCAATCTTTAGTCTCAGTTATGATAATGGGGTTATTCTGTTTCTATGTACTAGTCATGGTCATGTTCGTAGAAGCCCTTCTAGTTGGTATTTAGCAGGTCTTTTTGGATAGTGTTCAGCTTTGCAATGTTAGCATGCCGCATCTCTGGGCTAGACTTCTCGAGGCCATGGCCTCTTTGTAAATTTATTTTGTATCAATATAGGAGTAGACAAATTCAGAAAAAAGAAAAAAAACAATTGCTACTAATGCACCTTCTTCAACAATCCAAATTGAATCCACCATCAACTTTAAAATTTCAAAATTTTAAATTAACAGACATTCAAATTCAAACTAGAAATATAATAATTCCACATCATATAAATAAATACTTCAATAGTGTCGAATCCATGCATTAAAATAATATTAATCATATGTAAATGTACGAAAAAATATTTATAGGCATTGGAAGTAATAACATAACTATCCACTTAAATGTAGTTCAGATAATGTTGAACACCTCATTCTACCTCTTTTGTATAGCTACCTGATTTCATTCAAGTAATCCATATGAATCATCTATGCTTCTAATGGCCTTCATCTGTCTCTCATACTCTAAATGAGGTAGAAAGTAGTGCACCTTGTTTCATCTCCTTGTAGAAATGGTTTGTAGTTGAATGTTTGTACCAATGACTAAGTGTGTATAGTAATTCACATGCACATGGTATATGATCCATAACCATTATTCTTTCTTGGATTTCCATTTAATGTAATATATTCACCCTTAACAACCATTCATCTATTAGGAAATTCATTGACTAAGTGTGTATTGCAAGTTTGCTTCCCTATTATGCATCATGGCGACCAATAATTAGTGCCCCATTCATTGCCTTTTGGGGAAAAACTGCATATGTGTCCTACAAAAAATGTAATGTGTTAGCGTTTGAGATTTCACCTAGGCTGAGATAGACAAACCTCAAAGCTACATCAAACCATTTCACCTCGTAGCTAGCCCTACGAGGTATGAGAAGGCTCTCTCGGGTCAAAACTCGATGGATTTTGTCAATAGGATGAGTTGACCAATTAGGAACAAGGATTTTAGGCTAGTAAACTGATAAGGGGGTTTGATTTAAAGTTTTTGGGTTTTTTGGTGGCAATTGGAGGGAGTGCAATTCAGGGTGTGGGGATTGAG
>APFE030377978.1:128359-144408 GCA_000404065.3 Pinus taeda | reverse complement strand
CAGTTCAGCTCCGCTTACCATCCACAGACGGACGGACAGACGGAGGTAGTGAACCGAAGTCTAGGAAATCTGCTCAGAAGTTTAACAGGTGAGAATTCTCGGACTTGGGATCGTGTATTAGCACAGGCATAATTTGCATATAATGATTCGCCCAACCGTAGCACAGGCTATAGTCCTTTCCAAATTCTGTACGGCATGCACCCGCGAGGAGTGCACGAGTTATGAGATTTGGGCAAACTGGAAAAGCGGAGTGCTGATGGGGAAGATTTTGCCGAAGCTATGAGCAAACTACATGAGCAGGTAAAGCTAAAACTACAGGACAACAGCCAGAAATACAAGCAGCGAGCTGATACAAAATGCAGGGAAGTTCAGTTTAATGTTGGGGATGAAGTTCTTGCGTACCTACGCAAGGAACGATTTCCTAAGCGAGAATACAGCAAGCTCAAGTTTAAGAAAATCGGGCCCTGCAAGATCCTTCGCAAATTTTCTGCGAACGCTTATGAGATACAGTTGCCACCAGGGATTGGCATATCCCCTATCTTTAATGTGGCAGATCTGTTCCCTTATGTTGCAGGTTCAGCAGATGATGCGGTAGCAGAGCCACCACGGAACACCCAATTGGAAGGAGACTTATGGACGAGACAATTGCCGATGGCACCACCCGTCGAAATTGAGGGAATCTTGGACACACAGGTAGCAAAACGTACACGGAGGAAGGAATATTTAAGATATTTGGTAAAGTGGAGGAACCGTCCAATAGAGGACAGTTCGTGGCTTAATGAGACACAAATTCAGAAGGCAGGCTACTCTGTTAAAGACCTCATGGAATGGAGCCATGACTTTTTGTCACCCCGGGAGCCTGATGCAGGAGCATCCAGCTCTGAGGAGGCAGAATGAGGCTGGCAGTCTCAGGCAGAATTTGGACACCTTGTCGGTTATTTTATTTACTGTTTTTATTTACTTTTATTAGCCATGCATTTATCTTGTTTTACTTAGGAGTTAGAAACAGGAACATTAACTTGCTGGATTAGTTTGATTTTTATTTTAAAGAGGCATTGTATTAGTTTAAAACAGTTATTAGAAAACAGTTGTCAATCTGTTGGGTTGGTTCCAACCGAACAGGAACAGTTTGACTCTCTTAGTTAAAAGAACGAAAAAAAGATTGTAAAGTTTCCTCTCTCAGTTTGAAGAACAGCAATAGAAACATACAGTCATTTTCCAGAAGCCAAGATTCATTACCTATTTGTTTTTATTTCATCACTGTGACAAATACTATTCTACAGTGTATTATTCCTGTGTATTGTAAATCCCAGTATATTATTCCTGTGTATTGTAAATCTCATTAAAGCAGAAGACAGATCGATTGTGAGTGGAGCGGGCGCAAACACCACAGCACCGTTCACCAACGCACAGACTCGACTGTACACACAAGTGTACACCCAGAGAAAGGCGCGGCAGAAGCAAACTCAGGCAAGCAAAAATTACAAAAACCAGAAAGGCAGAGAAGCCTGTACATGCGAACGGAAACCAGGTATTTCAAAAGCGATAATCCTACATTCAGATAGCGTATTATAACAGAGAATAAAGACATTCTTTCTTTTTCGTATGATAATGTAAAGAACAGATACAGACAAATAACAGGTCGTAATAAGAACCAGAGATCTCCTTCTTTTTCATTTGATATATGTAAAAGGCAGATAGCCATCGAATAGCAATAAATTTATGTAACCACATGACCTGAGTAAACAAACTAGAATCAGATTACAGTCAAACAAATGTATCACAAAATGCATGCAAAGTGAGTTTCGGTATCCACCGAACGTTCAATAGGACGAAACTGCAAATATATCATTTATTAACCGACAAAGGCCGAATACATTACATTCATAACAGTTTAAGGAGGAGTAGACCAGGGTTTGGTCAAAACCCTCGGTTCGAAGTTGTGAACAAAATAGTCGAACAGAGCAAGGGTTCGAGACCCACGACTATCATTAAAAACAGGAACAAGACCGGATTACATCCACAGAGCCGAAGTCCAGAAAAACCCACGAGGGTTTGAAGCCACAGACACCGTTTGAATAAACTATTACAGGGGGAAAGTCGAAGCCACGACTACAACAGAACTTCAAAAGATTGCAGACCGAGACCGTATCCTTTTGCCATAAAGAAAGCCTATACAAACGACATCGACTACAGCTAACAAGCTACAGAAATATATCAAGACACTACCCGGAAGAAGCGTGGGGAGAATGCGGGTAGCAGCACCACGAGTTTGACAACCAGACCAGAGTTCACCTGCAAAACAAGCTGACAGAGAATTAAACCCTGCAAATACATGTACATGTGTTGAAACAGAAATAAATACCGGAGAGAAGGCAGAACGTTAGGGCCTTACCAGGAAACCGGGCGATGAGGAGTAAGACCAAGCTATCCAACACAGTAACCTGAGGACAGTGGCCGAGACAGTCAGAGCCAGCAAGACAAAAGTGAAGGCGTTAAAGCACGGAACCAACAACATTACCTGGTTGTCCAAGGTGAAACGAAGCTTGGGAAGTGGCGGACCTGACATGAACCACAGCGTATAATCAACAAGTAAATACCAGCCGAGACGAAAACAAACAGAAATTACACTTACAGTTGTCAAACAAACACCGAGCAGAGTGAATGTGCCTTTGCAGGTTATATAAACTTACCATTGAGACCCTTTGGGAGCGGAGACAACCACGGAGGCGGCATTAACACAGGCACAAAGAAACAGAGTTCTTTCCCTCAGAATAGCTCAGAGCTTAGCAGAGTGACCCGCGAAGTGAAATGGGTAAATGATTGGCAATAGGGTTGTCAACGACCTTTTTGATTAGGAGCGACCGGTTAGTGTAGGTGAGAGCCGGTAGAACAGGTCACGAAACCCTAACCCAAAGGCCAAGGTACGTACAAGGGCCATTCAATATTGTATTTAAGTCGCCAGCTAATACGCCTTGTTCATTGGGATTCATACTGTGGCGGGAGGCCATCATAAGTGGTATCACCTTCTTTTCCTTCAACTGTTTTTTAATTAAAATTTTCACAAGCTCGTGATGGTATAGATGGGGTTCTATGTCCTCCAAATTCTTTTGGACAGTTGTAGACATCTTTTTCAGGCTATTCAATAAAAAGTAAGGCAGATTGAGGGTTTGATTTTCTAATAAATTCATCAGCAACCGGGTGTGGTACGTATACATGGACCCAAAACATCCTTCACATGTAACGAACTTTTGGATAATCAATAATAGACTGGCCCACTTTTCTTCTAAAGCATAGACAGGGATTCCTCGTTTGAAAATAGTTATATCCATACTTAGATTGCGTAGGATAACCCTCCAGGCCCTTTTGTGAAAGCTTTTGTTCTTGAACCACCGTTCCCCCTCCCGTGGGAGTTCCATAGCGGCTGTTATAGATGCCTCGGTGATTGAAAACTTAAGGTCTCCAACTTCAACTTCCAGGCCATTAAAAGACCTCACAAAAGTCTTCGTAATTTCCTTATTGTAGCCTCTGAATTTTTAAATGAACCGTAGCCATCGTGCGTTCTTTAGTATGCTTTTCAATTGTGGATACCCCTCCATGAACTTGGGCCCTTCCAGTTCTGCTGTCAAAAAAAGACCCATTCCTTTCCTCTTGCCTTAAAATACGTCTGCGTAAGTAATGGATGAACGGAGGTGAGACGACGGGGTTTGCGGGGAATGGACAAGGTTTATGGAGAAAAACCAGTGATTGTAAATGGAGAAATAGAGAACAGGTAGCGGGAATGAGCTCACGGAGCGGAGCGAAGGCTTATGTAAACAGGGTAGAGATACAAATGTAACTTCAATAGAACAGTAGGGGAGTGAAGTGAGCCCAACAGAGTTTTGAACTAGATGGCTGCGGAGTAGACGTTAGCATGTTTACAAAATGGCTGTGGAATTCGTGCGGCGGAGAAGAGTCGTGATAAAATCGACCACGTCCCCATAATTACCCGGTTCGGCAGGTGGAATGCCAACATACCAAAAACACGAGTTAAATCCGGAGGCTGATCATGAGTTAAATCCAAACTTTTCTAAAGAAATTGAATTAGTAAAATAAAAGGGCATTCTAAGTATTGAAGTTGGGATTTTTCAAGATTTGCACCAATCTTAGTTCATATTTTATATCAAAATCTAAAATTAATAATTTACGAGGTTATAGATTTTGTTTCGCTCACATCCTTTTATCTTAAAAAATTGAAATAATAAAATAAAAGGGATTTAAAAAATTGAAATTTTAACCAGTGGTTAAAATGATTTTAAAATTTACGTATTAATAATGATGGTTACTTATTTTTTCAAACGGTCAATTTGGTAGTTGACTTAAAATTTACCATATATATAAGTAATTTCAAATAAATTTATGGAAAACAAAAAAAGTTAGCGATATTTTTGGCTATGGCTCCAAAATAAGTATTGCACTATGCAATACCCACAATATGAATACTTTAAGATAAACATAGACTCATCCACAATAAATATTTGGACTTATTAGAAAAAACTAGCCTATGTCTTCACTCACTCCATGTTATCCTACATTGTACACACTTAGCACAAAGCATGAATATTGAAGCTTGAAATTTAAAGTTGAGACTCCCACTACATGTCCACACCCATAGGGCATTAGTATTCTATATAAAACACAAACTCACTTTTCTTGTTTATGTAGGTGAAATCATTGTTTTTGGTTGATTTTGAGAGTTTTATGTAGTATTTTTAATGGTTGTACACTTGTGTTGTTTTTTGTTTGATTTTGAGAGTTTTATGTAGTATTTTTAGTGGTCGTACACTTGTGCTACTTTTTGGTTGATTCTTGTTTATGCAGGTGCAATACTTGTTTTTCATTTGAATTTGACAGCTTTATGTAATATTTTAGTGTTGGTACACTTGTGCTACGTTGTGGTTGGATATGGAAATATACACTATGTGGTTATCAATGCTATGAAGCTTTCAATACATTCACACTTGAATCTAAACACAATTTGATTTGTGTCTTTCAAGTATTAGTATCTCTTTGGAAAATCTCTATTCTATTTCCTTGTGAGAAAATTGGAAATTTCTTCAAAATCTATGCATAAATATTATTATTGCTTGAAATATTAGAATCCTCTCAAATTCTTATTTTAAAATGATTTCAAACATGTTTTATTATTTATAAGGTCTTTCTTAGATTTACCTCATCAAATCGAAAGCTAAGATTCATTGTTCCTCTTCAAAATACATTATAGTTAATAAGTTTGACCAAACTACTTGAAAGTTTTTCAATATGATTTACCATAATTTGTAAAATCTTTGAAATTACTTAAATTGTGACCATATAAAATTGCACCAAATCATTAGCTGGTTTGCTATTAAAAATGAACCAATTGAATATATATGATCTTTTTAAAATAATATAAAACATATATCTATAATATTACTTGAGTTAAACTTATTTTATATTGAAGTCGAAATTTTAAAAATTACTATCACAAACCACAAAAATCATATTCAAGAAAAAAAGTGTTTACATTTAAAAAAAAATAACATCATCCAAAGCACCTAATACATAACATTTATATTATAACGGACATAAAAATCATACATAACATTTATATTATAACGGACATAAAAATCAAATGTCATGGCAATTTTAAATGTCAAATTTATAACTGATCGAGACCTTTTAAACCAACCTAATTTCATAATTCCCATCTAAATTTCTTAAAACACATCTAGCAGAGCTAGCCGAGCTAGAGATCTCGTTTTAAACAAACTATCTTCTTTAAAAAAATTGACAGAGTTACATATCTCGTTTCACACAAACCAGCCTTCTTTAAGGAAACTGGGAGAGCTACAAATCTTGTTTCACAGAAACAAGGCTCTTTACAGAAATTGAATTTAAGGAAGCAAAGAGATTTAAAGAAAATGAATTAATGAAGCAAAGAGGATTAATGAAACAAAGAGGCGTTCCGAGTACTGAACTCGGGACCTCTCGCATCAAAATTTCTTAAAACACATTTAGCGAAAGCACGGATCTCGTTTCAAACATGCCAGGCTTCTTTAAAGAAATTGACAGAGCTACGGAGCTCGTTTCACAAAAACCATCCTTCTTTAAAGGAATGACAGTTGGGAGAGCTAAAAACCTTGTTTCACAAAGACAAGGCTTCTTTAAAGAAATTGAGAGAGCTACAGATCTTCACACAAACCAGGTCTCATTAAAGAGATTGACAGTTAGGAGAACTACAAACCTTGTTTCACAAACTCAAGGATTCTTTAAAGAAACGGACAGTCAAGAGAGCTGCAAACTTTTTTGTGAGCTACAAATCTTCACACAAACCAGGTCTCTTTAAAAGAGATTGACAGTTAGGAGAACTACAAACCTTGTTTCACAAACTCAAGGATTCTTTAAAGAACTGACAGTCAGGAGAGCTACAAAATTTCTTTCACAAAAGCAAGGCTTCTTTAAAGAAATTGAGAGCTACAAACCTTGTTTCACAAAGACAAGGCTTCTTTAAAGAAATTGAGAGAGCTACAGATCTTCACACAAACCAGGTCTGTTTAAAGAGATTGACAGTTTTCGGAGAACTACAAAACTTGTTTCACAAACTCAAGGATTCTTTAAAGAAACTGACAGTCAGGAGAGCTACAAACATTTTTGTAAGCTACAGATCTTCACACAAACCAGGTCTCTTTAAAGAGATTGACAGTTGGGAGAACTACAAACCTTGTTTCAAAAACTCAAGGATTCTTTAAAGAAACTGACAGTCAGGAGAGCTACAAACTTTCTTTAAAGAAGACCAGGTCTGTTTAAAGAGATTGTCAGTTTTCGGAGAACTACAGACCTTGTTTCACAAACTCAAAGATTCTTTAAAGAAACTGACAGTCAGGAGAGCCACAAACTTTTTTGTGAGCCACGGATCTTCACACAAACCAGGTCTCTTTAAAGAGATTGACACTTGGGAGAACTACAAACCTTGTTTCGCAAACTCAAGGATTCTTTAGAGAAACTGACAGTCAGGAGAGCTACAAACTTTCTTTCACAAAAGCAAGGCTTCTTTAAAGAAATTCAATAAATTAAGGCTTCTTTAAAGGCCTCTGAATCAGTGGAGCACAGGGGCATTCCGAGAATTGAACTCGGGACCTCTCGCACCCTAAGCGAGAATCATACCACTAGACCAAATGCCCTCAGACATACTGTAGCCTTCTGGAAGAAGACACCAGTACAATTAAACCTCCCATGCAAGCCATTCCAGGAATCCAATCTGCCTGACCATAAGACTTCCATGTACGCCAAGATCTAAAAGGCAGAATCCTTGAACTGTATTTTTCAAGAGAGCTTTCAGAAACTTCATACAACTTTTCTGCTGAAACAGTTTCAGAGTTAGAGATCCCTTCAGGGGATCCACTTCCATGTAATAAATAGAAATGCATATATGAAATAACAAAGAACACAATATTAAGAAAAAAATGTTTGAAATATCCCTCTCCTGTTTCTCTTCTTTTGGAAGTTCTTTTGCGGGAGATCATGGAAATCACGGACTTGCAACAATAAAATGATAGTACGTCAAATGTGCATAGTCAACAACAGAGAAGAGATTCAATGTTTGCATATACGATACTTCGAAATCAGTTGCTCTACATTGCTCTACTGGTCGCATTTATGATCAACGGCCCAACATTGCTCTACTTATCGCATTTATGATCAACATCGTTGTTATGTCTGTGTTCGGGTCCATCTTTGTTTTGCTAAACTTTTTTCGAGATCAGTTGCAACATTGTGGGAACTTGGACATATATTCATCATCGTTTCTGCTGAAAGTATGTCGACAGCTTCGCAACAGAAAAGCCATTCATTCATCGTGACTTTAAAGTTGTTCTGGGACATGACAAAATGAAGGGATGGATCTGTAACAGTATCAGGCAGCCCATTGCCATCCTGCCAAGTTTGATCGTCTCACTCATCTATGGCTTTTCTGGTGGCAAGAAAGAAATTATTATTGCCTCCTTATGCTTTTTAATGTATATTCCCATTTTCTTTAGTTTAAACTATCTCTGACAACCTTTCATATGTGTGGTGTCCATTGATTGAAAATAGACGATATTGCAAATCTAAGTTTAACCCATACGGCATTGGTATTCCATATAAAGCACAAACACACTTTTCCTGTAGGGAAATAGTTGTTTTTGGTTTGATTTTGAGAGTAATTTTTTTTTTTGTCTAGTTAGGTGAAATAGTTGTTTTTGGTTTGATTTTGAGAGTTTTATGTAGTATTTTTAGTGGTAGTACACTTATGCTACTTTGTAGTTGGATATGGAATATAGAATGTGAGGTTATCAAGGCTATGATGCTTTCAATACATTCAAACTTGAATCTAAACACAATTGGATTTGTGCCTTTCAAGTGTTAGTATGTCTTTGGAAAATCAGACTCTATAAGATTGAGAATTTCTTCAAAATCCATGCATACATATTATTATTGCTTGAAATATTAGAATGCTCTCAAATTCTTATTTAAAAATGATTTCAAACATATTTTATTATTTATAAGGTTCTCCTTCTGCCTACCTCATCGAATTGAAAGCTAAGATCCATTGTTCCTCTTCAAAATACATTATAGTTCATGAGTTTGACCAAACTACTTGAAAACTTTTTAATAATGATTTACCATAATTTATAAAATCTTTGAAATTACTTAAATTGTAACTATATAAGATCGTGTCAAAGTATTAGTCAATTTTGCATTAGGAATGAACAAGTTAAATATACCTGATTTTTTTAAAGCAATATAAAACATATATATCTATACTATTACTTGGGTTAAGCTTATAAATAGCTTATTTTATAGTCAAATCAGAATTAAAAAAATTATTAACAACAAAATGTTTTTACATTAAAACAAAAAAAAACCAAAAGACATAATAGATAATAGATAACATTTATATGATAACTAACATAAAAATCAAATGTCATGTGACAAGCAATTTTAAAATAAAATCCGTTGGAAACAATTTACTTGGCAGGCAATGCCAGTCAAATTTATAACTGATAGAGACCTTTTACACCAACCTAATTTCATAATTCACATCTAAATTTCTTATAACACATCTAGCAGAGCTAGAGATCTCGTTTTACACAAACTAATCTTCTTTAAAAAATTGACAGTTACATATCTCGTTTCACATAAACCTGGCTTCTTTGAGGAAATTGGGAGAGCTACACATCTTGTTTCACAAAAACAAGGATCTTTAAAGAAATTGAATTAATGAAGTAAAGAAATTTAAAGAAATTGAATATATGGAGCAAAGAGGGTTAATGAAACAAAGAGGCGTTCCGAGTACTGAACTCGGGACCTCTCGCATCAAAATTTCTTAAAACACATTTAACGAAAGCACAGATCTCGTTTCACACATGCCAGGCTTCTTTAAAGAATTTGACAGAGCTACGGATCTCGTTTCACAAAAACCATGCTTCTTTAAAGAAACTGACAGTTAGTAGAGCTACAAACCTTGTTTCACAAAGACAAGGCTTCTTTAGAGAAATGGAGAGAGCTACAGATCTTCATACAAACCAGGTCTCATTAAAGAGATTGACAGTTAGGAGAACTACAAACATCGTTTCACAAACTCAAGGATTCTTTAAAGAAACGGACAGTCAAGAGAGCTACAAACTTTTTTGTGAGCTACAGATCTTCACACAAACCAGATCTCTTTAAGAGAGATTGACAGTTAAGAGAACTACAAGCTTTGTTTCACAAACTCAAGGATTCTTTAAAGAACTCACAGTCAGGAGAGCTACAAACTTTCTTTCACAAAAGCAAGGCTTCCTTAAAGAAATTGAGAGCTACAAACCTTGTTTCACAAAGACAAGGCTTCTTTAAAGAAATTGAGAGAGCTACAGATCTTCACACAAACCAGGTCTGTTTAAAGAGACTGACAGTTTTCGAAGAACCACAAACCTTGTTTCACAAACTCAAGGATTCTTTAAAGAAACTGACGGTCAGGAACGCTACAAACTTTTTTGTGAGCTACAGATTTTCACACAAACCAGGTCTCTTTAAAGAGAGATTGACAGTTGGGAGAACTATAAACCTTGTTTCACAAACTCAAGGATTCTTTAAAGAAACTGACAGTCAGGAGAGCTACAAACTTTCTTTAAAGAAGACCAGGTCTGTTTAAAGAGATTGACAGTTTTCGGAGAACTACAAACCTTGTTTCACAAACTCAAGGATTCTTTAAAGAAACTGACAGTCAGGAGAGTCACAAACTTTTTTGTGAGGTATAGATCTTCACACAAACCAGGTCTCTTTAAAGAGATTGACAGTTGGGAGAACTACAAACCTTGTTTCACAAATTCAAGGATTCTTTAAAGAAACTGACAGTCAGGAGAGCTACAAACTTTCTTTCGCAAAAGCAAGGCTTCTTCAAAGAAATTGATTTTCTTTCACAAAAGCAAGGCTTCTTTAAAAGCCTCTGAATCAGTGAAGCTCAGGGGCATTCCGAGAATTGAACTCCAGGTCTCTTTAAAGAGATTGACAGTTGGGAGAACTACAAACCTTGTTTCACAAACTCAAGGATTCTTTAAAGAAACTGACAGTCAGGAGAGCTACAAACTTTCTTTCGCAAAAGCAAGGCTTCTTTAAAGAAATTGATTTTCTTTCACAAAAGCAAGGCTTCTTTAAAAGCCTCTGAATCAGTGAAGCTCAGGGGCATTCCGAGAATTGAACTCCAGGTCTCTTTAAAGAGATTGACAGTAGGGAGAACTACAAACCTTGTTTCACAAACTCAAGGATTCTTTAAAGAAACTGACAGTCAGGAGAGCTACAAACTTTCTTTCGCAAAAGCAAGGCTTCCCTCTGAATCAGTGAAGCTCAGGGGCACAAATTGATTTTCTTTCACAAAAGCAAGGCTTCTTTAAAAGCCTCTGAATCAGTGAAGCTCAGGGGCATTCCGAGAATTGAACTCCAGGTCTCTTTAAAGAGATTGACAGTAGGGAGAACTGCAAACCTTGTTTCACAAACTCAAGGATTCTTTAAAGAAACTGACAGTCAGGAGAGCTACAAACTTTCTTTCGCAAAAGCAAGGCTTCCCTCTGAATCAGTGAAGCTCAGGGGCATTCCGAGAATTGAACTCGGGACCTCTCGCACCCTAAGCGAGAATCATACCACTAGACCAAATGCCCTCAGACATACTGCGACCTTGTGGGAGAAAACACCAGTACAATTAACCTCCCACGCAAGCCATTCCAGGAATCCAATCTGCCTGACCATAAGACATCCATGTACGCCAAGATCTAAAATGCAGAATCCCTTAACTTGTATTTTTCAAGATAGCTTTCAGAAACTTCATACAACTTTTCTGCTGAAACAGTTTCAGAGTTAGAGATCCCTTCAGGGGATCCACTTCCATGTAATAAATAGAAATGCATATATGAAATAACAAATAACACAATAATAAGAAAAAAATGTTTGAAATATCCCTCTCCTGTTTCTCTTCTTTTGGAAGTTTTCTTGCGGGAGATCATGGAAATCACGAACTTGCAACAATAAAATGATAGTACGTCAAATGTGCATAGTCAACAACAGAGAAGAGATTCAATGTTTGCATAGACAGTACTTCGAAATTGTTTTATCAATTCAGCAGATATTTTTTGAAAGAAACATTTTTGCCGATTTTGTCAGAAATAAATGCAAGAGAAAATAATTGCTACTTAAGCAATGTCTGCTTATGGAATGGTTTAGGACTAATATGGAATGGTTTAGAACAAGCTGGGATTTGTCCTGACGATGAGTTTTCGAGTAGACTTGAAATTTCGACATTAAACATGACTGTTATGGTTAATATTTCAAATACTCATTTTAAAGATTCTCATCACAGAAATTTTCAATCACTCAAATTGTTACATGTTACTCAGATTTTTGTTCAAAATCTTTAAATGGGTGTAGAGGTCAATTACAAGTTTTAAGCAATTTTTCTATCATCTTTCACAGTCTATTGGATGAACTTCAAAGCAGCCATACTCAGAGTTTCCATTAAAAAGATGTCACTCAAGATCAGGATGCAGACGAATCTCTTAATAAAAGACATTGACATAAATAAAATTTATAGAGATAAAGATAATCACTTAGATAGATGTTGGTCTTTGTCCAATAGATGGCTTCCATGTCTATCATGTCTCAAAATTCAAGTTAAGAAGTTCCCTGAATTGGAGTCCAAGGAGGAAAAGCTTTTTCTACTTTTCAATCCAGCTAATTATATGCTATAGAACATGCATGTGATAATGAAATCATCAGTGCTCTTATGGGAGTTGAAATAGTGCTATGACAAAGTATCTTGCCTAGATTGGGAAGTGTAGAATTCCCTCAGCAATCTGAGCTCCTTTCCTGTTCAATTATGTTAAGTGTGAAGCCAAATTCATGCAGGATTCTAGATCCATCTACACCGCCATTAGTTTCTAGATCTCCATCTAAATCACATGCAGGATTCTAGATCCTTCTACACCGCCATTAGTTTCTAGATCTCCACTAAATCACATGCAGGATTCTAGATCCTTCTTCAGTGCCTATAAATTTGTAATTTCTCTGGCCAAGGAAAGCAAGCCAAGGTCCAGGTCTGTTACGTAATGCAAAGTGATTTCTGTTCTCCAGTGATTGTTTTATCTATTCCGTTGTTTCTGATTGAGTAATCTTGTTGTTTCTCCATTTTTCTGTCTCTGAAATTATTCTTTGTTATTGCCGTCTAAGTCTCTGAGTATAAATCTATTGTTTGTGTTGTATGCTCTGAACTAACAACTGGTATCAGAGCTAGGGTCGAATATCCACTGTGCAAGCCGCTTAGTGCCATCGCCTTACTCTGGCAGCGTTCATTAAAATGTTCGTTGTTACCTCCGGAGCTATTGAAGGATCTGTCCAAGAAATCGGAAATCGCTGCAAAGAAGAGAGTCCAGGAAAAGGATTTGTTCAGGGAATAGCTAAGGAACGTTAAGACAGTTGTTGCAAGAAATAAAAAAGTCGCAGGCATATGGTGAAACATGCCACAAAGCCTAAAACGTGGAATGCGTAAGTGCTTTACGTGGAGTTCGTAGTTTTTTTCATTAAGCTTGCACGTATACAAACCAACATATGTATGTGTAATGTGAAAAGGTTAAAACATTATATATGTTTTTATATTTACATAATTATATGTTGGAATTTTGAAAAGTATATTTTAAAAAGGAGTAGGAATTTTGAAAAGGGTATTTTAAAAGGAGGAAGGTCAATATTACTAAATTTTAAAGGGTAATAATTAAAGTTTTATTTTTAAGTGGAGTTTTTGTTTTTGGGCATCAATATATTGAAAATGGAGACAATAGTTACAAATATGGAGAAGTTGAGCGGGGCTAATTTTTCCCTATGGAAATCACAAATGGAGGATATACTAATTTTGAAGGATCAGTATTTGTTGATTGAAGGCACAACAAAGAAACTCTCATCGATGACAAATGAAGAATGGAATAAGCTAGATAGAGAGACGATTGCAACAATTTGCCAAATCTAGCAAAGAATGTGTATTTCAATGTGTCCGGAGAAAAGATGGTTGAAGGATTATGGAAGAAACTCCATGATCTATATAAGAAGAACACAGCATCAAACAAAGTGTTCTTAATGAAGAAGCTTTATAATCTCAAAATGAATGAGGGTGCTTCAGTTGATGAGCATTTGAATGCATTTAATATTATTACTAATAAGCTTGCCTTTGTTAAAATCATTTTAGATGATGAAATTAGAGCTATTTTGCTAAAGTGTTCTATGCCAGACAGCTAGGAAAATTTAATTGTAGCTATGAGCACTTCAACAACTACAGGGACCCTGAAGTTTGATGATGTCAGCAGTAGTTTAATGAATGAGGAACTGCGACGCAAGTGAATTGCGGAGAACCAGGGAGGAGAAGCTTTAGCTCTAGCTAATCGTGGTGGGAGAATGGATCAAGGCCGGCAAGGGCGATCAAGATCGAGAGGCCGATCAAAATCAAGGAGAGAAAGGATCATCTTCTTTCATTGTGGCAAACCCAGGCACATGAAGAAAGAATGTCGATTTTGGAAGAAAGGACAAAAGGATTAGAGACCATCTAATACAAATCACAGGTCATCCAGCGCAAATGAAGGTGAGACTACTACTTTAGCCACAGATGGTGATGTGTTATTTACTGTTTCAGTAGAGGATGCATGTGTATATACATCTAGCAGTAGCTTTGATTGGATCCTTGACTCTGGGGAATCTCACCATGTAACCCCATGCAAAGACAGTTTTGTTTCATATAATCCTGGTGATTATGGTAGAGTGCATTTGGGGAATAATCATTTTTGCAGTATGGTTAGAGTGGGAGATGTCTAGATCAAAATGAAAGATGGACAAGATATATTGTTGAAACAGGTCAGGCATGTACCAAAAATGTGCATGAGTTTAATCTCTATGGGATGATTGGATGATGAAGGCTATTCCACAAGCTTTGGAAAAGGAGGCTAGAAAATTAGCAAAGGTGCATTGGCCGTGGCCAAAGGACCCAAGGTAGGAACATTATACACACTGAAAACACTGATAGGAAAATCAGATTTGGTTGTTGTCACAAGATAAGGAAATTCAACAGATCTGTGGCATAAGCGTTTGGGTCACATGAGCAAGAAGGGCTTAGAAATCCTTGTTGGTAAAAATTTATTACCAGGTTTGAAATCCTACAATCTTGATCTTTGTGAGCATTGTATATATGGTAGACAAAGAAGGGTTTCATTCCTTAGAGGTGGCCATGATAGAAAGAAAAATGTGTTAGAATTGGTACACTCGGATGTGTTTGGGCCTGTTAACATCAAATCATTAGAAGGAGCATCATATTTTGTAACATTTATAGATGACGCATCCAGGAAGGTTTGGGCATATCCTATGAAAAGTAAAAGTGAAGTGTTTGGAATATTTCAAAAATTTCATGTTGTTGTTGAAAGAGAGACTAACAAATTGCTCAAGTGTTTAAGAACATATAATGGTGGAGAATATTGTTCAAATGCATTTAAGGAATATTGTAACAAGTTTGGCATAAAGCATGAAAAGACTGTGCCTGGTACTCCTTAACATAATGGTGTCACAGAAAGGATGAATCACACCATTATGGAAAAGGTGTGAAGTATGTTGTCCAATACCAGTTTGGAGAAGAATTTTTGCGCTGAAGCAGTCAGGGCCGCTTGCTACCTCATAAATAGATCTCCAACTATAGCCTTGGATGGCGGTATCCCTAAAGAAGTTTGGACTAGTAAGAATTTGAATTATTCTCACTTGAAAATCTTTGGATGTGAAGCATTCGTACATATTCCCAAAGAAAATAGAACTAAGCTAGATGATAAATTTATGAAATACATTTTTTTGGGATATGCGGATGAAGATTTTGGTTAACATCTATGGGATCCAGTCAAACATAAAATTATTAGAAGCAGGGATGTTATATTTAATGAGTCAGAAATGTTCAAGAGGACTTGATCCAGACTTTAAACAGGAACGCAATAAAATATAGAGATAACCATATACACAAAGATGCAGCGGAAATAATGTTTCATTTCATTAATGGGAAATACTGAAATATGCTTACAACCAGAAATGGAAATAAACCAGCTAGGGCGATGGTAGCTTATCTCTGAGAAGAGATGTGTGGCTACATGCCTCCGAACTGTTCTGAACTGAGTTACAATGAGGCTCGAAGGCTTATTTATTGTTGAGAAACAATGGAAAACCCTTCACATTCCAAAACCTAACCCCAGAAGATGAAACGCCAAATTTTGGGCCTCGTTTTTGGGTAAGTTGGTACATCAACTTCCCGGGGTCGCGAATTGGTCGTATTATCTCCGTTTGACGCGCACGATAGCCCATTGGAAAGATCTCTTCGAGGACTAGGACGGAAAAGATGATTTTTAGGCAAAATTTGCTGGCGGTAGATTTCCCAAAAAACGTCGTTTAGGGCCTCAAAACGGCTCCGGAAGTTTAGGACCCGAAAAACTGCTAAAAATAGTAAATTG